>CM053037.1:8146251-8406251 GCA_028564925.1 Lithobates sylvaticus
TTCATTAAAACTTAACGTTAGGTAAATAAAACAATTTGTTTGAATTTTAGTTTTATATTTTTATTATTTTTATTTTAAACATAACAATATAATAAAATGTATTTTCAAATTAACTAGTAAAATTATTGAAATCTGCCTTGCAGCTTTTAAGACCTATAAAGCAGCTTAGGCTGCACTTCAATCAGGTTCTACTGTACTTCATGCTTGCTGCTCCTTTATAGGCCAATCAGCAAGTTGGGGGTGTGTCCTTTACCAAAGTATGCTGCTGCAGGGGAGGTCCAGGACCCAGGATGTGATATCTAGAGGAGTGCCTGGGTGGATGCAAAGTGCCCAATATTTGTTTCAAAAAATTTAATAATAATAAAAAAAAAAATTTTTGTTTTCAGTTTTTGTGTGTGCCCAATTTAAAAAAAAAAAAAAAAATGATATACATGAAGGAAAAAAAATATATATAAAAAAAAAAACAACTATTAAAAGAAACATTCTTCTTCCTATTATTAAAGCGTAGTTCCACCCAAAGTTGGAACTTCAGTTTATTTGATTCCTTCCCCTCCTCTGGTGCCACATTTGGCACCTTTCAGAGGGGAGGGGGGGACGGGTACCTGTCCCCACTTCTGGGAGACGGCACCACCGCCGCCACGTCCCCCCGAAAGTTTGGCCCCCCCTCCTCCTTCCTCCGCCGGGCCAAACTTTCGCTAGCTATGACTAAGCGCCTTTGAGGCGTGAAACGCGTAAGCTACTGTTGCTGTTTTGCTGTATCGCATGAGATGTCACTACTTTGGATTTTATCTTTTGCCTAATAAAGAAGTTTTTGCTGAAGTGCGGCCATCCAGACTTCTCTTTTTCCTCTCTGTTGTGAGCAGAGCCTGCACCAGCTGTACCGAATCAGGGTGGACATCACTTTGCCTCCAGACTCAGAGCGGTATTCATATTCTTATGGGCCAAACTTTCTGCATGCGCAGTAGGGAACCCGCCACTTTCCCCTAGAGAAGATTGCGGCGGAAGCACCCAACAGCCAACCCAAGATCGTCTGGGGTGCCGACATCGGGGGCTCCCTGGACAGGTAAGTGTCCATATAGTAAAAGTCAGCAATTACAGTATTTGTAGCTGCTGACTTTTGATTTTTTTTTTTCCCAGACTGGACCTCCTTTTTTAAATAATATTTTTATTATATTTTTCCTCTAGTTATTAATAGTAATTATTATTAATAAATAAAGGGAAAATATAATAATTATTATTATTAAACAATATTCCTCTTATTATCATTAGTACTAATATTTTTATTATATGTTTTTCCTTTAGGTAATAGTAATTATTATTATCATTATTAGTAATTAGTAATCCAAAGACATGCAGGTAGGCTAATTGGCTTCTGTCCAAAAAATTGGCCCTAATATATGAATGGGGAGTTGGGGACCTTGGATTGTGGGCTCCTTGAGGGTAGGGACCGATGTGAGTGTGCAATGTAAAGGGATGGGGACAATTGTAGACACTCACTCAGGTTCAACTGGATGGACCGATGTCTTTATTCAACCTTACTAACTATGAAACTATGAATCTAATATTTTTTTTTTTTTCCTTTAAATGTTAATAGTAATAATTACTATTACCTAAAGGGAAAATATAATAATAGCAACAACTATGAATTAAAGGAAACAATAGTCTTTTTTCCTTTAGTTATTAAAAGTAATTATTATTATTATTACTATATTTTCCCTTTAATTGTTAATAGTGATAATTAGTAATTAGTAATAATAGTATAATAATAATAATAATAATAATAATAACAACACCTATGAATTAAAGGAAACAATAGTCTTTTTTTCCTTTAGTTATTACAAGTAATTATTATTATTACTACTACTATTAATAATGAAAGGGAAAATATAATAATAATAATAATAACTATGAATTAAAGAAAACCGTATTCTTCTTATCAATATTATTATATTTTCCCTTTAGTTATTAATAGTATTTATGATTATTATTAATATTATTAATAACTGTTAATAATTAAAAGGGAAACAAATAATATTAATAATAATAGTAATTACTATGAATTAAAGGAAACAATAGTCTTATTACTATTATTATATTTTTTCCTATAGTTATTAATAGTAATTATTATTAATGAAAGGGAAAATATTATATTATTATTATTACTATTTTTAAAGGGAAAATAATAATAATAATAATAATAATGACTTAAAGAAAACTATATTCTTCTTATTGATTTTTTTATTTTTATATTTTTTCCTATAGTTATTAATAGTAATTATTAGTAATGAAAGGGAAAATATTATATTATTATTATTACTATTTTTAAAGGGAAAATAATAATAATAATAATAATAATAATAATGACTTAAAGAAAACTATATTCTTCTTATTGATTTTTTTATTTTTATATTTTTTCCTATAGTCATTAATAGTAATTATTATTATTAATGAAAGGGAAAATATTATATTACTATTTTTAAAGGGAAAATAATAATAATAATAATAATAATAATAATAATAATAATAATAATGACTTAAAGAAAACTATATTCTTCTTATTGATTTTTTTATTTTTATATTTTTTCCTATAGTTATTAATAGTAATTATTATTAATGAAAGGGAAAATATTATATTACTATTTTTAAAGGGAAAATAATAATAATAATAATAATAATGACTTAAAGAAAACTATATTCTTCTTATTGATTTTTTTATTTTTATATTTTTTCCTTTAGTTATTAATAGTAATTATTATTACTCCTATTAATAATTAAAGTGAAAATATTATTATTGTTATTACTACTACTATTTTTAATTAAAAGGAAAAATAATAATAATAATAATAATAACCATAATAATAAAAACTATGAATTAAAGGAAACGGTAGTCTTCTTATTAATATTGTTATTTTTTTCCTTTAGTTATTAATAATATTTGTGATTGTTATTATTACTACTGTTAATAATTAAAGGGAAACAAATAATAATATTTACCATGAATTAAAGGAAACAATAGTCTAAAAATGATAATAATAAATATATATACAGCTGTCTTTTGCCTGACGTTCAGCTCGCACAGTGACCCATTAAATCTTTGTCTTGCAATAAATATTTCTGCACAGCTGCTGCATCGGACATGAGACAGCGAGCTGTTAGCGCAGATCCCATTTTACTTCCTACAGATGTACAATGTGTCTTTACCTCGATGTCCCATCACCCCCCCCCCCCTACCCCTAGTGACCATGGGGGGGCGCTCATACACAGTGCAATCAGCGTCCACTGGTGGAGCGCAAGGCGTAGCGTTCCAAAGAATGACAACCTAAGTGACGAAGGTCACCCAAGAAGGTCTCGGCGACGATCGAATTACATATAATTGTGTTGTTGTAGCTCCATTCAGTATTCAGTGACGGGGGGAGTAAAAGTGCCACTTTGCCTCATACCCCCGGGGCGCTGAGCGACAGAGCGAGGACACGGCGAGAAACGGGGGGGGGAACCTGGACGCCGGTGAGCCTTCCAAAATGCCGGCCGACCCCCTCAAACTCTCTCTCGGTCACTCGCTCTCTATATACAGTATCTCACAAAAGTAAGTACACCCCTCACATTTCTTCTATCTTTTCATGTGACAACACTGAAGAAATGACACTTGTCTACAATGTAAAGTAGTGAGTGTACAGCTTGTATAACAGTGTAAATTTGCCGTCCCCTCAAAATAACTCAACACACAGCCATTAATGTCTAAACCGCTGGCAACAAAAGTCAGTACACCCCTAAGTGAAAATCTCCAAATTGGGCCCAATTAGCCATTTTCCCCTCCCCCGGTGTCATGTGACTCGTTAGTGTTACAAGGTCTCAGGTGTGAATGGGGAGCAGGTGTGATAAATTTGGTGTCATCGCTCTCACTCTCTCATACTGGTCACTGGAAGTCCAACATGGCACCTCATGGCAAAGAACTCTCTGAGGATCTGAAGATAAGAATTGTTGCTCTACATAAAGATGGCCGAGGCTATAAGAAGATTTCCAAGACCCTGAAACTGATCTGCAGCACGGTGGCCAAGACCATCCAGCGGTATAACAGGACAGGTTCCCCTCAGAACAGGCCTCGCCATGGTCCACCAAAGGAGTTGAGGTCACGTGCTCAGCGTCATATCCAGAGGTTGTCTTTGGGAAATAGACGTATGAGTGCTGCCAGCATTGCTGCAGAGGTTGTAGGGGGGGGTGGGGGGGTCAGCCTGTCAGTGCTCAGACCATACGCCGCACACTGCATCAAATTGGTCTGCATGGCTGTCGTCCCAGAAGGAAGCCTCTTCTAAAGATGATGCACAAGAAAGACCACAAACAGTTTGCTGAAGACAAGCAGACTAAGGACATGGATTACTGGAACCACGTCCTGTGGTCTGATGAGACCAAGATAAAGGTATTTGGTGTCAGATGGTGACAAGCGTGTGTGGGGGCAACCAGGTGAGGAGGACAAAGACAAGTGTGTCTTGTCTACAGTCAGGCATGGTGGGGGGAGTGTCATGGTGGCGGGAGTGTCATGGTGGGGGGAGTGTCATGGTGGGGGAGTGTCATGGTGGTGGGAGTGTCATGGTGGTGGGAGTGTCATGGTGGTGGGAGTGTCATGGTGGTGGGAGTGTCATGGTCTGGAGCTGTATGAGTGCTGCCGGCACTGGGGGGCTACAGATCATTGAGGGAACCATGAATGCCAACATGTACTGTGACATACTGAAGCAGAGCATGATCCCCTCCCTTCAGAGACTGGGCCGCAGGGCAGTATTCCAACATGATCACCACCACAAACACACCTCCAAGATGACCACTGCCTTGCTAAAGAAGCTGAGGGTGAAGGTGATGGACTGGCCAAGCATGTCTCCAGACCTAAACCCTATTGATCATCTGTGGGGCATCCTCAAACGGAAGGTGGAGGAGCGCAAGGTCTCTAACATCCACCAGCTCCGTGCAGAGGCGGCTCTAGGCTTTGTGAGGCCTTAGGCAAATCTTAGACATCAGGCCCCACTCACTCCCCAAAATGGGAAAAATAATTAAAGCAATAGAAATTAACTGTATAAATTGCATGATATTCCCTTCAACTGTAACGCACACTTTAGGCGAATTAGGCGGCCGTGAGGCCCCTAGGAGTGCGAGGCCTTAGGCGACTGCCTAATTTGCCTAATTAGAGAGCCGCCTCTGGCTCCGTGATGTCGTCATGGAGGAGGGGAAGAGGACTCCAGTGACAACCTGTGAAGCTCTGGTGACCTCCATGCCCAAGAGGGTTAAGGCAGTGCTGGAAAATAATGGCGGCCACACAAAATATTAACACTTTGGGCCCAATTTGGACATTTTCACTTAGGGGTGTACTGACTTTTGTTGCCAGCGGTTTAGACATTAATGGCTGTGTGTTGAGTTATTTTGAGGGGACGGCAAATTTACACTGTTATACAAGCTGTACACTCACTACTTTACATTGTAGACAAGTGTCATTTCTTCAGTGTTGTCACATGAGAAGATTTACAGAAATGTGAGGGGTGTACTTACTTTTGTAAGATACTGTGTACTGTATATCACTGATCAGTTGTTTCCTATACATCACCTCCCCCTTCTATCATACGCCTTGTTTGACCATTCTTCCAGAAGCCCATTTGTGAGGTCAGGCACTGATGTTGGACTAGAAGGCCTGGCTCACAGTCTCCTCTAATTCATCCCAAAGGTGTTCTATCAGGTTGAGGTCAGGACTCTGTGCAGGCCAGTCAAGTTCCTCCACCCTGAACTCGCTCATCCACGTCTCTATGGACCTTGCTTTGTGCACTGGTTCAAATCATTTGGTGGAGGGGGGGGGGGGGGTTATGGTGTGGTGTTGTTTATCAGGGGTTGGGCTTGGCACTTTAGTTCCAGCCAGGGGCAAGTCCAGGGGGGGGGGCAATGGGGCAACTGCCCCCCCCCCCCAAGAAATTTGTTGCGGGTGCGGCAGGCCAGTCAAAGGGCGAGTGAGCAGGCTGCTCGACGGGCGGGCACTCCAGTTGGCAGTTGAGCGGGCAGCTGGCCAATCAGCAGGCCCGCAGGCGGGGGGAGCAGAGATGACATCTCTCACTGCCCGGCGCTCGCCCTGCATCCCTACAGTTCCGCCCTCACTGTGCAGGGAGCCGGCGGGCAGCAGAGAGATTACATCAGCTCTCTGCTGCCTGACTTCACTCTGGGACAATGACAATCCCCACCTTAGCAGGAAAGTGACAATCCACAACTTGTGGCAGGTGACACACTCGGGGGCTCCCACTGATTCCGCATTATGGTGAGTTTGGGGACGGCCACTTCCTGTTCCAACATGACTGCCCACCAGAGCACAAAGCAAGTTCCATAAAGACATGGATGAGCGAGTTTGGGGTGGAGGAACTTGACTGTCCTGCACAGAGTCCTGACCTCAACCCGATAGAACACCTTTTGGGATGAATTAGAACGGAGACTGCGAGCCAGGCCTTCTTGTCCAACATCAGCGCCTGACCTCACAAATGCTCTTCTGGAAGAATGGTCAAACACTCCCATAGACACCCTCCTAAACCTTGTGGACGGCCTTCCCAGAAGAGGTGAAGCTGTTATAGCTGCAAAGGGCGGAGCCAACTCAATATTGAACCCTACGGACTAATACTGGGATGTCATTAAAGTTCATGTGCGTGTAAGGGCAGGCGTCCCAATACTTGTGGTAATATTAGTTTATATGTGTGTGTATATATATTTATTATTAATAAATGTATATTATTATTATTAATAAATATATTAATAATAAATATATATATATATATATATATATATATATATTTATATTATTATTAATAATAAATATATTATTATTAAAAAACATATTATTAAAAAATGTATATATTATTAACATATATATATTATAATTAATATATATTATTAATAAATGTATATTATTATTATTAATAAATATATTAATAATAAATATATATATTAATATTATTATTAATAATAAATATATTATTATTATAAAACATATTATTAAAAAATGTATATATTATTAACATATATATATTATAATTAATATATATTATTAATAAATATATATTATTATTAATAAATATATATTATTAATAAATATATTTATATTATTATAAAAAAAAAAAAATATATATATATATATATTTTATTTTTTTATTTTATATATCTATATATATATATATATTATTAAAAAAAATATATATCTTATTATTATTATTATTATTCATAAATATATATATATATATATAATAAAAATGTATTTAAATATATATTATTAAAATATATATATATTATTAAAAAATATATATATTAAAAAAAATATATCTTATTATTATTATTAAATATATATATATATATATATTAAAAAATATATCTTATTATTAAATACATATATATTAAAAATGTATTTATATATTATAAAAAATATATATATATTATTAAAAATATATATATTAAAAAAATATATCTTATTATTAAATATATTATTATTATTAAAATATATATATATTAAATATATATATATTAAATATATATATATATATATATTATTAAAAAAAAAAAATATATATATATATATAAATAAAACATTTATAAATTCTTAACTTTTTTATTATTATTTTTTGGGGATTTTTAAGTTCTAAGTTGCTCCTGTAATCTTGGGTTTGATTAGACAGAAGACAAAGGCCAGTGTCCCCGTATCTCGGGGTCACCCGAGGTGACATCTGGGGACACACACGGGGCCTCCGACAAGCGATGCATTATTTTGCCGCGAGCTCCGAGCTGACGCAAAGCGCACAACTTGGTTAGACACTTGTGACTGGGAGGAACAAACAGCCGTCTCACTTGGGAACCGCAAACACAAGTCCTCCGCCGCCGGCCGGCTGTTTGCATTACCCGGAGGGCGATTCTGCTCCGTCAACGAACCATCTGACTCCGGCGTCAAGTGACAGAAAGCGTCATGTGACCCTCCCCAACGCGCCACCATCATCTGCAACCCCCCCCCCCCCACTCCGTTATGTTGCCTTTGGATCGCTTCGTGATTGAGATAAAACTCCGACTGATCGAGAAGCGATCAAATCTGGGCATCAATGACCTCATTGGCTGGTATTTTATGCACCTTGGCAGGGCGGTCAATGTGCGGCAAATGATTAGTCGATGTCGATTAATCAGCGCGGGTCTCGATAGGTAATCGCATATTAAAAATAAAATCTCTTAGGGTGGCCATAGATGAAGCCTAGCAAAAATCTACCGACGGCGTCTGCGCTCACAAGAGTGCGCCCGCGAGTGCCCACCCAGCTCCACGCTCAGATTCACCAACCCAAAAATGTATCTAAAAAGGCAAAAAAAAAAAAAATAATATTCTAGTTTTTGGGAAAGGCCCCATTCACAGCTGACCGACGTGAACGTGTTGCGTTTTTTGCGCTTTTTCGCCGCTTTTTCGTCAGTGAGCCAGACGCATTTTTTTTTTTAACCCCGTGGTTTGCTGTGATTTGTGTGCGTTTTGTTGCATGTCAATTGTGGCAAAATTTTGGGGGTTTGGGGGGTCCATTAGGAACGAGCGATACCCAAATGCATTCAGCATTTTACCGCCATTTGCAATCACGGCGATGCCGCTGGCGGTTCCTAATCGCTAAGTGTGAACGGGAGCCTGAGACAGGTTGGAACCCCTGTTGGGTATTCATTGCTGTCCATGTGCTTGTTAGGAAGATTCTCTCCCCCTATTTCAGTGGTCTCTAAACTGCGGCCCGGGGGCCGGATATGGCCCTCTGCTTACCTTTTTCCGGCCCTATTCCTCCCACTGACACCAACAATAGGGCACTATTCCTCCCACTGACACCAATGATGGGGCACTATTCCTCCCACTGACACCAACGATGGGGCACTATTCCTCCCACTGACACCAATGATGGGGCACTATTCCTCCCACTGACACCAATGATGAGGCACTATTCCTCCCACTGACACCAATGATGGGGCACTATTCCTCCCACTGACACCAATGATGGGGCACTATTCCTCCCACTGACACCAATGATGGGGCACTATTCCTCCCACTGACACCAATGATGGGGCACTATTCCTCCCACTGACACCAATGATGGGGCACTATTCCTCCCACTGACACCAATGATGGGGCACTATTCCTCCCACTGACACCAATGGTGGGGCACTATTCCTCCCACTGACACCAATGATGGGGCACTATTCCTCCCACTGACACCAATGATGGGGCACTATTCCTCCCACTGACACCAATGATGGGACACTATTCCTCCCACTGACACCAATGATGGGACACTATTCCTCCCACTGACACCAATGATGGGACACTATTCCTCCCACTGACACCAATGATGGGACACTATTCCTCCTACTGACACCAATGATGGGACACTATTCCTCCACTGACACCAATGATGGGGCACTATTCCTCCCACTGACACCAACGATGGGGCACTATTCCTCCCACTGACACCAACGATGGGGCACTATTCCTCCCACTGACACCAACGATGGGGCACTATTCCTCCCACTGACACCAACGATGGGGCACTATTCCTCCCACTGATACCAACGATGGGGCACTATTCCTCCCACTGACACCAATGATGGGACACTATTCCTCCCACTGACACCAACGATGGGGCACTATTCCTCCCACTGACACCAACGATGGGGCACTATTCCTCCCACTGACACCAACGATGGGGCACTATTCCTCCCACTGACACCAACGATGGGGCACTATTCCTCCCACTGACACCAACGATGGGGCACTATTCCTCCACTGACACCAACAATGGGGCACTATTCCTCCCACTGACACCAATAATGGGGCACTATTCCTCCCAGTGGGAGGCTGCTGTAAAATTCCACGTCTGTGTAGGAACGAGCCCTTCGCTTCATTTTGGACGCAGAGCGACGCATACGCTACAAGTTCTTCAAAAAAGGCGTCCAGCTCCGCCCGCGGTCTGTATTGTTCATGGCAGGAGCGGCGAGAATGCCCCCCACATGCCCGTTTTTTAATGCCTTATGCGGTCAGCAAGAGGTTACAAAATCCTCACGGCGTGTATTGTGCGTTGGCGCATACTGCGTTTAATATTCCAACGCCAACGCAGTAAATCGCCCCCAAATCTTTTCCTCGAAATAAGAGCTGACCTCTTGGGCGAGGAATTGGAGGGTCCGCCGGTCTCGGGGTAGACAGGCGCACATATGTCATCTTTGCAGCATATGTGTGGGCGTGGCTTCCCGGGGGGAGGGGCTCTTTAATGAAAGAACACGAGGCAATTAGTAAGGAAGCAATGCGCGGAGCCCTTCTGCTGAGCCGCACTGCGAAGCGCAGCTTTGTGTCTAGCGGGCCTGGAAAGAATTAACTTCAACAAGTTAGAGTGACAGAGGAAATGTAAAAAATGACTAACAAGAACCCAGCAAATGACTGACCCCCACCCCCCCCGCCCCCGCACGCTCTTTCATCTGGGGCTCACATCCAGCAATTCGCCTTTGCTTTGATAATAACTTCCTGTTGTAATTTCCTTCGGGAAGTGACATGGAAGCGATAAAAACAGAGATGGTTCCATCGTATGGCTGCATGTGAACATCTCATCCCCCCGAATGGAAGACGGATGGATGGAGGCAGGCTACCTAGGCCTGTGCCTAGGGTCATACGCTTCTGGGGGGTAAAATGGAAAAATACTGGATGGAGGCAGGCTACCTAGGCCTGTGCGTAGGGCCATACACTTCAGGGGGGTAAAATGGAAAAATACTGGATGGAGGCAGGCTACCTAGGCCTGTGCGTAGGGCCATACACTTCCGGGGGGCAAGATGGAAAAATACTGGATGGAGGCAGGCTACCTAGGCCTGTGCGTAGGGCCATACACTTCCGGGGGGCAAGATGGAAAAATACTGGAAGGAGGCAGGCTACCTAGGCCTGTGCCTAGGGCCATACACTTCCGGGGGGCAAGATGGAAAAATACTGGATGGAGGCAGGCTACCTAGGCCTGTGCCTAGGGCCATACACTTCAGGGGGGTAAAATGGAAAAATACTGGAAGGAGGCAGGCTACCTAGGCCTGTGCCTAGGGCCATACACTTCAGGGGGGTAAAATGGAAAAATACTGGAAGGAGGCAGGCTACCTAGGCCTGTGCCTAGGGCCATACACTTCCGGGGGGCAAGATGGAAAAATACTGGATGGAGGCAGGCTACCTAGGCCTGTGCCTAGGGCCATACACTTCAGGGGGGTAAAATGGAAAAATACTGGAAGGAGGCAGGCTACCTAGGCCTGTGCGTAGGGCCATACACTTCCGGGGGGTAAGATGGAAAAGTACTGGAAGGAGGCAGGCTACCTAGGCCTGTGCCTAGGGCCATACACTTCCGGGGGGTAAGATGGAAAAATACTGGAAGGAGGCAGGCTACCTAGGCCTGTGCCTAGGGCCATACACTTCCGGGGGGTAAGATGGAAAAGTACTGGAAGGAGGCAGGCTACCTAGGCCTGTGCCTAGGGCCATACACTTCCGGGGGGTAAGAGGGAAACATACTGGACAGAGGCAGGCTACCTAGGCCTGTGCCTAGCGCCATACACTTCCGGGGGGTAAGAGGGAAACATACTGGACAGAGGCAGGCTACCTAGGCCTGTGCCTAGGGCCATACACTTCCGGGGGGTAAGAGGGAAACATACTGGATGGAGGTAGGCTACCTAGGCAGGCAAATAAAATTAATTCTTACTTTACTCTGAAAATGCTATTTTCCTGGTTGTCATGCTGATCATCCGCCTGTAACGCCTTGAGCCAACTAACCAGAAAAATGAACACCAATAAGGAATTCAAATTTTACTCTCCGCATATCTGTCTGTGACCCCATTGTAGAGATTTGCCTCACTTCCTGTCCCTGTGACACCCATATGGAGAAATGTAGGGTGCAGGTGTCACCAGTAGAGGGCAATAAACCTTTGCCGGAATTTCCAACCCTTCCCTGCTCTACTACTGGTTTGGTTTTTGCCCCCATTAGGCCCCTTTCACACTGGGGCGGGAGCCGCGGTGACGGTAAAGCAGCGCTATATTTAGCGCTGCTTTACTGTCGTTTTAGCCACGGTTTTCGGCCGCTCGCGGTGCGGTTTTACCCCCACGAGCAGCCGAAAAAGGGTTAAAGACCCCCCGCAGAGCGCCGCCGTAGCGGCGCTTTGCGGCGGTATTGCCGCGGTTTCACCGCGGTGTCCCATTCTAATCAATGGGAAGGAGCGGTATAGGATCGGTGAACACACGGCTCCTATCCCGCTCCAAAGATGCTGCTAGCAGGACTTTTTTTGCCGTCCTGCTAGCGCACCGCTCCAGTGTGAAAGCCCGCCGGCTTTCACACTGGAGTGAATGGGGCCGGATTTTTTCAGGCGGTGAACAGGCGCTATTTTTAGCACTGCACCGCATGAAAAACGCCCCGGTGTGAAAGGGGCCTTAGAGTATCTGGGAACTTTCTGGAACCGTCCACAGAATTGGTGCGAGTCTGTATCACTGCGGAGAGAGGGACCCTTCCTGATTGGGGCAAGTGGGGGTGCCACAAGGTAAGCAGGGGAGAGAGAGGTCCACTATAGCCGGGGGGGGGGGGGGTGGTCCTAGTGGGCAAATGGAGGGTGGAAGCTGGCTAGCAAAGCACCCTGGAAATGGGTCCCTTACCTGGTGGCAGCCAGAAGTTGCACCAAAATGGCGGAAGGTATGTAGGTGTCAACCAAGATGTGCGCCCATATTGACAGTGCACCTGGCTGCCACCTACAGGTAACACTGTCAGTATCATTGAACTGATGGACAGGTAGGAGCCAGGTGCACTGTCCGTGTTACTGAGGGGCAGGTAGGAGCATGGGCGTCCGCAGAACTTTTTTCAGGGGGGGTCATCATTTTAGGGTCACCTATGCACCGCCCCTTTTCGACAATGTCATTATCACATTATCATGGTCAGAGACTGCAGACGTAGTACAGTCCCTAGGATAAGTAATGGATAATGGCCAACAGGCCCTCTTACCAGACCCAGAGAAACTACAGCAGTGATCCCTCCGGCTGGACGATCGCTCAGTCTGGGTACCCCGGGGGTGACACTGGTCAACAGTGTAGCATGTCTGTACCCTGGTAGTGGCTCAGTCTTTCTCTCACTGGTGGTGCTGGGCAGCGTGGCTCTCTCTGGTGGCACTAAACAGCATGGCTCTCTCTTGTGGCGCTGGACAGCGTGGCTCTCTCTCTGGTGGTGCTGGGCAGCGTGGCCCTCTCTCTGGTGGCACTGGGCCGCGTGGCTCTCTCTCTGGTGGCACTGGGCAGCGTGGCTCTCTCTCTCTGGTGGCGCTGGGCAGCGTGGCCCTCTCTCTGGTGGCGCTGGGCAGCGTGGCCCTCTCTCTGGTGGCGCTGGGCAGCGTGGCCCTCTCTCTGGTGGCACTGGGCCGCGTGGCCCTCTCTCTGGTGGCACTGGGCCGCGTGGCCCTCTCTCTGGTGGCGCTGGGCAGCGTGGCTCTCTCTGGCTTCCTTCCAGCACACTCCTCGTTCTTTGTCCTGTAGCGCTCTCTCTCCCTCAGCTTCTTTCCAGGCTGCAGTCTCTCAATCTCTCTCTTGATCGAGCTGTAGCCTCCTCCCTGTGGAAAATGGAGCCGCCATTCTTTTATGACTACATGTCCCATGAAGCTTGCCTCTCCTAGTCGCCTTTGATTGGCCCTCAATTATGGCCAATAGGGAAGGAAAGGAGCGGGCAGGAAGCTGGGTGGGGAACCTGGTGAGAGCCGCCGTCTCTTCTCCCTGACAGGAGAATGGGTGGGGCGAGCGGGGGAAACCTCTGATAGTTCTCTGCTGGACTGAGCAGGGAAAAGAGCCCAAAGTCACACTACACTGATGGGGGGCTTGACAGCACCTTAATGGTGTCACCCCACTGGCGGATGGCACCTGGGTGCAGGACTTCGATAGAGACGCAACTGTGCTGAATTTAAGATCTGATCCCTGATTCCAGCGGGGGGCACTTGACCCCCCTTGCCCCTACCTGCGGACGCCCATGGGTAGGAGCCAGGTGCACTGTGTCACTGAGGGACAGGTAGAAGCCAGGTGCACTGTGTCACTGAGGGACAGGTAGGAGCCAGGTGCACTGTCTGTGTCACTAAGGGACACGTAGGAGCCAGGTGCACTGTGTCACTGAGGGACAGGTAGAAGCCAGGTGCACTGTGTCACTGAGGGACAGGTAGGAGCCAGGTGCACTGTGTCACTGAGGGACAGGTAGAAGCCAGGTGCACTGTGTCACTGAGGGACAGGTAGGAGCCAGGTGCACTGTGTCACTGAGGGACAGGTAGGAGCCAGGTGCACTGTGTCACTGAGGGACAGGTAGGAGCCAGGTGCACTGTCTGTGTCACTGAGGGACAGGTAGGAGCCAGGTGCACTGTCTGTGTCACTGAGGGACAGGTAGGAGCCAGGTGCACTGTCTGTGTCACTGAGGGACAGGTAGGAGCCAGGTGCACTGTCTGTGTCACTGAGGGACAGGTAGGAGCCAGGTGCACTGTCTGTGTCACTGAGGGACAGGTAGGAGCCAGGTGCACTGTCTGTGTCACTGAGGGACAGGTAGAAGCCAGGTGCACTGTGTCACTGAGGGACAGGTAGGAGCCAGGTGCACTGTGTCACTGAGGGACAGGTAGGAGCCAGGTGCACTGTCTGTGTCACTGAGGGACAGGTAGGAGCCAGGTGCACTGTCTGTGTCACTGAGGGACAGGTAGGAGCCAGGTGCACTGTCTGTGTCACTGAGGGACAGGTAGGAGCCAGGTGCACTGTCAGTGTCACTGAGGGACAGGTGGGAGCCAGGTGCATGGTCCGTGTCACTGAGGGACAGGTAGGAGCCAGGTGCACTGTCTGTGTCACTGAGGGACAGGTAGGAGCCAGGTGCACTGTCTGTGTCACTGAGGGACAGGTAGGAGCCAGGTGCACTGTCCGTGTCACTGAGGGACAGGTAGGAGCCAGGTGCACAGTCAGTGTCTCTGATGGGACAAGTGGGAGCCAGGTGAACAGTCAGTGTCTCTGATGGGACAAGTGGGAGCCAGGTGAACAGTCAGTGTCTCTGATGGGACAAGTGGGAGCCAGGTGCACTGTCCGGGTCACTGAGGGACAGGTAGGAGCCAGGTGCACGGTCAGTGTCACTAGATTGGCCCCTAGACTCGGTTGACCCATCTTCTAAGCCCCTCCCACTTTAAGCATAATTTGACCACACCCAAAATTTTGTGTGCCATGCTTAGCCTCTCCCCCGAGGAATTCAGATTTCCAAAAGTTCCCAGGTATACCTATGAGGCCTCATTTAGACATGTGGTTGGGGGGGGCTCTAAAGAAAAAAGCGGTTGAGCTACATTTTTACTGACCCTTCGGTAAAACAACAACCACCAAGAACGTTTCGGTGTTACCGAGTAACTTTGTATCCCTTATATGAGGAAAAAGTAACTTTGTATCCTTTAGAAAAGGAAACGGTCCAATCCCTGCACTCGTCTATAATGAATAGAATATATAATGAATAGAATATATAACGAATAGAATAAAGCGCCATCTTCAGGTCTCGGTCAATATTCGGTTTCAGGTCCTCCTAGCGCTTCTTTCCCTATATCGCCAACTAAAAAAAACAGAAAAAATTTCTGGAACTTCCAAGAAAATCTCCCGTCTCCTTCCTGCTGCCGGAGTCGTCACTCTTGCCGTCGGGTCGGATCATTTCACGCACACGGAAAACAAAAAACAAAAAAAGAAGAAGAAGTAAACGCCGCATCCGCCGCTCGCGTTGGAACTGGAAGGTGGAAGAAAGCGCAATGTCAAAAGTCGACACGGAAAAAGTCCTTGTCACTTCGTTTCACTGCGGGGCAAGCGACAAGATGGTAGCGGGGAGCGGCGGATGGCTGTAGGGGGGGAAACGTGCGCGGCTGACGATGAGCGCCTGTGACATCTGTCACTGTCCCTTCTCCGGAAAAAGACACAAATCACTGCACAGCGCGCACGGCGGTTGGAAGTCAATGGCTTGAAAGAACAGAAGAGCCGAGATGAGGGGATGAATCAGGATTTACGGCTGTGCTTTGATTTTTTTCTCTTATTGAAATGTGTCTCCCACCAAGCGGAAGATGGAGAGAGAGCCGCTTAAAGGGGGACTCCGCTCAGACGGGACCATCCGGTTCTTAAGCCACTTGCATTGCGCTTTTTTTTCAGGCGATCCCCTCCTCCCACCAGTGTCCTCCATAGTATGTGCTTGTCTTTGCAAGGAGTAGTGTGATGGGACTACAGTTGGGGAAAAAAATGATCTACAGCCTTCGAATTGTTCCGTCACTCCTACCAATATCCTCCATTGTACACGCCCGCTTTTCCCTGAGCAGCGTGACGCCATCTTTGCAAAACCACCACTTAAAGGGGGACTACAGTTGAAAAAGAAAAAATTGCTCTCCAGCCTTTAGAGTAATCACCAGGGGCGTTCCTAGGTCTACAAAAGATCTGGGCTGGAGCCCATAGCAGAGTAGTAAAGAAAGTAATACGCTTGGGCGGGCATACACATGTATATACAGTAATATACGTGTGTGTGTGTGTGTGTATATATTCAGCAAGCCCCCCACTTACATCAGGGTCCCAAGGGAGCCCCCTACTTACATCAGGGTCCCAAGGGAGCCCCCTACTTACATTAGGGTCCCAAGAGAGCCTCCCCCTAGCATCAGGGTCCCCAGAGAGCCTCCTCCTTACATCAGAGTCCCCAGAGAGCCTCCTCCTTACAGCAGGGTCCCCAGAGAGCCTCCTCCTTACATCAGGGTTCCCAGAGAGCCCCCCACTTACATCAGGGTCCCCAGAGAGCTTCCCCCTAGCATCAGGGTTCCCAGAGAGCCTCCCCACTTACATTAGGGTCCCCAGAGAGCCTCCCCACTTACATTAGGGTCCCCAGAGAGCCTCCTCCTTACATCAGAGTCCCAAGAGAGCCTCCTCCTTACATTAGGCTCCCCAGAGAGCCCACTTACATCAGGGTTCCCAGAGAGCCCCGAATTACATCAGGGTTCCCAGAGAGCCCCCCCTTACATCAGGGTTCCCAGAGAGCCCCCCCCACTTACATCAGGGTTCCCAGAGAGCCCCCCTTACATTAGGGTCCCCAGAGAGCCTCCCTCGTAAATCAGGGTCCCCAGAGAGCCTCCCTCTTAAATCAGGGTCCCCAGAGAGCCTCCCCCTTACATCAGAGTCCCAAGAGAGCCTCCCCTTGCATCAAGGTCCCCAGAGAGCCTCCCACTTACATCAGAGTCCCAAGAGAGCCCCCCCTAGCATCAGGGTTCCCAGAGAGCCTCCTCCTTACATCAGAGTCCCCAGAGAGCCTCCTCCTTACAGCAGGGTCCCCAGAGAGCCTCCTCCTTACATCAGGGTTCCCAGAGAGCCCCCCTTACATTAGGGTCCCCAGAGAGCCTCCCTCTTAAATCAGGGTTCCCAGAGAGCCTCCCTCTTAAATCAGGGTCCCCAGAGAGCCTCCCCCTTACATCAGAGTCCCAAGAGAGCCTCCCCCTTGCATCAAGGTCCCCAGAGAGCCTCCCACTTACATCAGAGTCCCAAGAGAGCCCCCCCTAGCATCAGGGTTCCCAGAGAGCCTCCTCCTTACATCAGAGTCCCCAGAGAGCCTCCTCCTTACAGCAGGGTCCCAGAGAGCCTCCTCCTTACATCAGGGTTCCCAGAGAGCCCCCCACTTACATCAGGGTCCCCAGAGAGCTTCCCCCTAGCATCAGGGTTCCCAGAGAGCCTCCCCACTTACATTAGGGTCCCCAGAGAGCCTCCCCACTTACATTAGGGTCCCCAGAGAGCCTCCTCCTTACATCAGAGTCCCAAGAGAGCCTCCTCCTTACATTAGGCTCCCCAGAGAGCCCACTTACATCAGGGTTCCCAGAGAGCCCCGAATTACATCAGGGTTCCCAGAGAGCCCCCCCTTACATCAGGGTTCCCAGAGAGCCCCCCACTTACATCAGGGTTCCCAGAGAGCCCCCTTACATTAGGGTCCCCAGAGAGCCTCCCTCTTAAATCAGGGTCCCCAGAGAGCCTCCCTCTTAAATCAGGGTCCCCAGAGAGCCTCCCCCTTACATCAGAGTCCCAAGAGAGCCTCCCCCTTGCATCAAGGTCCCCAGAGAGCCTCCCACTTACATCAGGGTTCCCAGAGAGCCTCCCTCTTAAATCAGGGTCTCCAGAGAGCCTCCCTCTTGTATCAGGGTCCGCAGAGAGCCCCCCACTTACATCAGGGTTCCCAGAGAGCCCCCCACTTACATCAGGATCCCCAGAGAGCCTCCCTCTTAAATCAGGGTCCCCAGAGAGCCTCCTCCTTACATCAGGGTCCCCAGAGAGCCCCCCTTACATCAGGGTCCCCAGAGAGCCCCCCACTTACATCAGGGTCCCCAGAGAGCCTCCCCTCCCCTTGGGGACCCCTGCAGAGACTCGGGGCTATGGCCCCAAAAGCCACCCCCTAGCGATCTCCCTTCAAATAATTTGGTCACCTCTGCCCTTGCTACTGCGGCTGCCAATGCCCTCCATTGTACATGCCCGCTCTTCCTTGAGCAGCGTGACGCCATCTTTGCAAAAACACCACTCTAAGGGGGACTACGATTGGAAAAAATAAGTGCTCTTCATCCTTTAGAGTAATCACCATCTCCCTTCGAATTGTTCTGTCACTTCTGTACTTGCTCCAAATCATTTTGTCACTTCTGCCCTTGCTCCTACCAATGTCCTCCATTGTACATGCTTGCTTTTCCTTGAGCACCGTGACGCCATCTTTGCAAAACCTCCACATAAAGGGTGACTACATTTGAAATAAATACTTGATCTGAAGCCTTTAGAGCAGCCTTTCTCAATTTGGATGGACTTGTGTCTTTTTTAAACCTAACTATGTAACCTTTTCAACACAGAGGAACCCTTGAAATAGTTCTCCGGTCTCGGGGGAACCCCCTGCTAAAAATTAGAAATCTACAACTCATGATACATTAGTGTGATGGTCAGTGGGAAGAACGGTCCTTACACTTGTGGTCATTTGGAAGAACGGTCCTTACACTTGTGGTCATTGGGAAGAACGGTCCTTACACTTGTGGTCAGTGGGAAGAACGGTCCTTACACTTGTGGTCAGTGGGAAGAACGGTCCTTACACTTGTGGTCAGTGGGAAGAATGGTCCTTACACTTGTGGTCATTGGGAAGAATGGTCCTTACACTTGTGGTCAGTGGGAAGAACGGTCCTTACACTTGTGGTCAGTGGGAAGAACGGTCCTTACACTTGTGGTCATTGGGAAGAATTACCTCCTTACAGATACCTAAAAAGATCAATGGGATCTTGGGAACAGTGGGAACTTATCAGAGAGGCAGAAATTGCCCAGTGCTGAAGTAACCCCTAGCAACCTCTGGAGGAACCCTTGTGTTCCCCTGAACCCTGGTTGAGAACCACTGCTTTAGAGTAATCACCATCTCCCTTCCAACCATTTGGTGACTTCTGTCCTTGCTACTGCCAATGGCCTCCATTGTACATGCCTGCTTTTCCTTGAGCAGCGTGACGCCATCTTTGCGAAAACACCACTACGGTCAAAAAAAATCTGCTCTCCAGCCCTTACAGTGATCGCTATCTCCATTTCAAATTGTTTGGTTATGTCTGAACTTGCTCCAACTAATGTCCTCTATTGTATATACCTGCTTTTTCCTGAGCAGTGCGACGCCACCTTTGCAAAAAAACACTTAAAAGGGGCACTACAGTTGAAGAAAAAAAATTGCTCTCCAGCTTTTAGAATAATCACTATCTCCCTTCGAATTGTTCTGTCACTTCTGTCTTTGCTCCTACCAGCCTCCTCGATTGTACATGCCCGCTTTTCCTTGAGCAGCATGACGCCATCTTTGCACAAACACCACTTAAAGGGGGACTACAGTCAAGAAAAAAAAAATTGCTCTCCAGCCTTTAGAGTAATCACCATCTCCCATTAAATTCCTTGGTTATGTCTGTACTTGCTCCTACTAATGTCCTCCATTATACATGTCTACTTTTCCTTAAGCAGCGCGACTCCATCTTTGCAAAAAAAAAGACCACTTTAAGGGGAACTACAGTCGAAAAAGATAATTGCTCTTAAGCCTTTAGAGTAATCACTATCTCCCTTCCAATCATTTGGTCTCTTCTGTCCTTGCTACTGCCAATGTCCTCCATTGTACATGCCTGCAGCCTGCTCTTCCTTGAGCACCGTGACGCCATCTTTGCAAAAACTCCACTTTAAGGGGGACTACGGTTGGAAAAAAAAAATTGCTCTTCAGCCTTTAGAGTAATCAGTATCTCCCTTCGAGATGTAATGATGGCCAAAAAGTTAGAGGGTGGGGGGGGGGGGGGGGGGGGGTTACCCAGAGGTAGTCAGCACGGAACATATTCCAGAGGGTAGTATTGGGGGCATTAGTGGTAGGTTGACTAAAGCACATAAACCCAAGGTAAGTATAGTAGCAAGTCCTATTTGCAATCTCGGAACACCCAATAGGAGGACAGTATGCGACCGGTCTAAACTACGTGGCATGTTCACCAATGCCAGGAGCCTGGCGGACAAGATGGGCGAACGAGAGATACTGTTGTACCAGGAGGATTTGGATTTTGTGGGAATTTCAGAGACCTGGTTCAACAGCTCTCATGATTGGCTGGCAACCATTCAAAGGTATACCCTTTATCGCAGGAATGGAGAGGATAAAAACGGGGGAGGGGTATGGCTATATATCAAGAATAATGTACAAGTGAATGTGAGAGATGATATCACTAAGGGAGCTAGGGAGGAGGTGGAATCCTTATGGGTAGAGTTTCAAAGGGATGAAGCTAAGGGGAAAAGGATACTGGGAGTATGCTATAGGCCCCCTAACCTGAGGGAAGAGGGGGAGACGGATCTCCTATCACAAATTGGATTAGCAGCAAGGATGGGAAGTGTTATCATAATGGGGGATTTTAACTATCCAGACATAGACTGGGCGGAGGGAACCACACATTCATCTAAGGCTCCCCAGCTCCTAAATGTCTTGCAGGACGATTTCATGGATCAGATGGTAAACGCACCAACTAGAAATAAAGTGTTACTAGATCTACGGATTACCAACAATACAGACCTGGTCAGGGATGTGGAAATACGGGGCAATTTAGGAAACATTGATCACAGGTCAATTGGCTTCAGTATAAATCACACAAATAGGAAACACAAGGGGAATACAAAGACACTGAATTTCAAAAGAGCCAACTTCCCTAAACTACGAACCTTGATAGGAGGCATAAATTGGGATAAAATCTTAGGAACAAAGAACACACACTGAGGAGAGATGGGTTTGCTTTAAGAGCATATTAAATAAGGGCATTAGCCAATGCATCCCATTGGGTAATACATTTAAAAGAGCGTACAAAAGTCCTGGATGCCTTAACTCCAATGTAAAAATGCATGTAAAAGCAAAGGAGAAGGCCTTCAAAAAATACAAGGTTGAGGGATCATCATCAGCATTCAGACTTTATAAAAAAATGCAACAAGAAATGTAAGGGTGCAATAGGGATGGCTAAGATAGAACATGAAAGTCACACAGCGGAGGAGAGCAAAAAAAATCCCAAGAAATTCTTTAAGTATGTAAAAATGGGAGGACAGACCATATTGGCCCTGTAAAGAATGAGGAAGGACATCTGGTTACAAAGGATGGGGGGGATGGCGAAAGTATTGAATTTATTCTTCTCCTCAGTCTTCAGGAGGGAATCGGGGGGCTTCAGTAACCAAAACTGCAGTGTTTATCCTCATGACACATCACAGGAATCATCTCCATGGTTAACAGAGGAGAGAATTAAACTTAGACTTGGGAAACTTAACATTAATAAATCCCTGGGACCAGATGGCTTGCACCCGAGGGTACTTAGGGAACTCAGTCAAGTAATTGTCAAACCATTGTTCCTAATTTTTACTGACAGTCAACTGACTGGACTGGTACCAGCTGATTGGAGAAAAGCCAACGTAGCCCCAATATTTAAAAAGGGCCCAAAATACATCCCTGGGAATTACAGACCAGTTAGCCTAACATCAATAGTATGCAAACTCTTGGAGGGGATGATAAGGGACTATATATAAGATTTTAGTAATAAGAACAGTATCATTAGCAGTAATCAGCATGGATTCATTAAGAATCGTTCCTGCCAAACCAATCTATTAACCTTCTATGAGGAGGTGAGTTGCCATCTAGATAAAGGAAGGCCCGTAGACGTGGTGTATCTGGATAAAGGAAGGCCCGTAGACGTGGTGTATCTGGATTTTTCAAAAGCATTTGACACAGTTCCCCATAAAACATTTACTGTACAAAATAAGGTGCGTTGGCATGGACCATAGGATGAGTACATGGATTGAAAACTGGCTACAAGGGTGAGTTCAGAGGGTGGTGATAAATGGGGAGTACTCGGAATGGTCAGGGGAGGGTAGTGGGGTCCCCCAGGGTTCTGTGCTGGGACCAATCCGGTTTAATTTGTTCATAAACGACCTGGAGGATGGGGATGGGGGAAACAGTTCAATCTCTGTATTTGCGGACGATACTAAGCTATGCAGGACAATAACTTCTCCGCAGGATGTGGAAACCTTGCAAGAAGATCTGAACAAATTAATGGGGGGAGGGGCAACTACATGGCAAATGAGGTTCAATGTAGAAAAATGTAAAATGCATTTGGGTGGCAAAAATCTGAATGCAATCTATATACTGGTGGGAGAACCTCTGGGGGGGATCTAGGATGGAGAAGGACCTGGGGGTCCTAGTAGATGATAGCAGCAGCTTGCCATTGCTGAGCCTAACAAAGCAAACAGAATATTGGCATTAAAAAGGGGACCAACTCCAGAGATAAAACGATAATTCTCCCGCTCTACAAGACTCTGGTCCGGCCGCACCTGGAGTATGCTGTCCAGTTCTGGGCACCAGTCCTCAGGAACGATGTACTGGAAATGGAGCGAGTACAAAGAAGGGCAACAAAGCTAATAAAGGGTCTGGAGGATATTAGTTATGAGGAAAGGTTGGGAGCACTGAACTTATTCTCTCTGGAGAAGAGACGCTTGAGAGGGGATATGATTTCAATAGACAAATACCGTACTGGTGACCCCACAAAACTTTTTTGCGGAAGGGAGTTTAACAAGACTCGTGGCCACTCATTAAAATTAGAGGAAAAGAGGTTTAACCTTAAACTACGTAGAGGGTTCTTTACTGTAAGAGCGGCATCGATAGTTTCAAAAAACTATTAGATAAGCACCTGAATGACCGCAACATACAGGGATATACAATGTAATACTGACATATAAACACACACTTAGGTTGGACTTAATGGACTTGTGTCTTTTTTTCAACCTCACCTACTATGTAACTATCAGAGTCCTCTTCACAGCCCTCCTTGGTTATGACTAAGGCCTTATAGGCTGAAACGCGTCAACTGACTTAATCTGCATTTGTTCACTGTGTCTCCCTTATATTAGAGTCTCCCTTATATTAGAGTCTCCCCTACCAGCAGAGTCTCCCCTACCAGCAGAGTCTCCCCTACCAGCAGAGTCTCCCCTACCAGCAGAGTCTCCCCTACCAGCAGAGTCTCCCCTACCAGCAGAGTCTCCCCTACCAGCAGAGTTTCCCTACCAGCAGAGTCTCCCCTACCAGCAGAGTCTCCCCTACCAGCAGAGTTTCCCCTACCAGCAGAGTCTCCCCTACCAGCAGAGTCTCCCCTACCAGCAGAGTCTCCCCTACCAGCAGAGTCTCCCCTACCAGCAGAGTCTCCCCTACCAGCAGAGTTTCCCCTACCAGCAGAGTGTCCCCCTACCAGCAGAGTCCCCCTACCAGCAGAGTCCCCCTACCATCAGGGACCCCATCACAACCCTCTTTACATCACAGTCCCTTGTACAGATTCCCCTTTAGAGTACCCTCTTACATCAGAGTCTCCCTACCATCAGAGTCACCACCAGAGTCTCCCTTATATCAGAGTCCCCCCCCCCCCCCTTGTATAGATTCCCCTTTAGAGTACCCTATTACATCAGAGTCTCCCTTACATTAGAGTCCCCTCTTACATCAGGGTCCTCATTAAAGTCTGCCCTTGCATCAGCATCCCTGTCAAAGCCCGCTCTTAAAAGTTAAAGTCCCTATCAGAGTCCCCAAAGTCTGCCTTTACATCAGGGTCAGGGTTACATTGGAGTCCCCATGACAGTCTCCATCAGAGTCTCTCCTTACATTAAAGTTCCCTTCAGAGTCCCCCCCATCAGATTCCACATCAGAGCCCCCCCCCCCCTCCTTACATCAGATTCCCCTTACAGCATGGCAGGAGCAGGCACGTGATTGGTTGTTAGAACGCTGGCGATCCTAGCAACCAACAATGGTCCAATGACAGTGCAGCTAGAGGAACCTGTACTGGGGAAGAAGAGGGGGGGTTGTAGACGTTGTCAAGAAACCAAGCCCATAGGCTGACCTGTGTGAGAAGCCACTGACCCCAGCTGCAGGCCGGAGAAAATCTTGCATTGGCCCTTGGTCAGCAGTTTGGAGCCCCTTCCTCCAGGGCGGCTATATCCTCCCCGGGTTCTCCTGTTGTATATATCACTCTACTGTATACGCGAGACATTTCCATTGCTGATATCACTGACTGTGTACAGAGCCACTGCAGACGTCAGCGCTATACCAACCATATACCATGATAACAGGGATCCATAGGACTTTGCCAGTCTGAGATCTGACCTGGCCTTCTCCATCATTTATGACCATTTTACAGGTAACTGCGGAAGGGAAATAATAAGAACAGCGAGCAGATCTTAGAAGACATTGCTGACATTTCCGGAATTGTCAGATTGTGCGTCAGCATGGCCCCGGCTGTCAACGTGACGATGACAAATCGGGGAGATCAGCATTTCTGAAAGCCATTCACACACATACCTTCACCCAACGAGGAAGGCCAGGCAAGGATCGATCGACAGTCACCTAAATCAAAGTCTTCAACGTACGGGGCCCTCCAGGGCCACAGGAGAGGGCGGCATCTACAAAAGAACAAAGCTGAATATTAATCATTTATACAGACAGAAGAGCTTCAGGGAACAAGGAGCTCCAAATGTACCCTCTCTCCCTACGCGTTACGTCACTTTGCTAACTTGCCATACACTTATTAATTAATATACAGGATTTATATAGCTACGATAGTTTGCGCAGCGCTTTACAACATTAGGGCAGACAGTACAGTTGCAATACAATTCAATACAGGAGGGAATCAGAGAGACCTGCTCGTTAGAGCTTACAATACCTCGAAGCACCACATAACTGAGCTGTCAGTATAAATCAGATGAACACATTCCTGGAGCAGCAAAACAAAGTCTTACTGTTCACTTTCTTTAGAAAGTAGCCTCAACCTGAGCAGAAAAACCTGTCCCCTGCCAGCGTGTTACACAGAGGGACCCTTGTTCTCTGTGTGGAAGCAGTGGTCTCTCTGCAGAGGTCTGACATGACATGCCCCTCCGCTCCTGCTGAATCAGACCTAGAGCACTCTAATCAGCACAGCTCATGCCCCCTGCTGGCTGCTATGGTCTAGCCCCAAATCTGCGGCCGGGGGGGGCGGGCAGGGCTTTGGCTTGTCGAGGGGTGCCTGACCTCCTCAGAGGGAACACTGTAGTCGCTTGTTTTCCTAAGCCAAGTAGCTCAAGGACGACAGTTTTATTCATATAAAAAAAGTAGACACTGAAAAAATATTTTTTTTTCAGGATTACAGGAGCTGAAGCTCAGATTACACACACACAGGGATTCCCTTCCCTTCCCTGCCTGTTCAGTCCAAAAACTTTGTTTTGGGTCTAGAAAACACAAAATTCTCTGGTTTATATGTAAAAAATAAAGAAAAATAAATAGTATTATTATTATATTTTTTTAATTTATTTATATGAATACATTTCTTTTAATAAAATATATATATATATATATACACACATATATAGAATTTTTTTAATATTCAATAATATATATATATATTTATTATTAAAAAAAATGTATATAATTTTTTTTATTTAATAATAATAATGATATATAAATATTAATATATATATATATATATAAATATATATATATATATATATATATTTAAATAATAATATATAATAAATATATATTTTTTAATAATAATAAATATATACATTTTATTATTAATAAATATATACATTTTATTATTAATAATATATTATAATTATTATTAATAATAATATTTATATTAACAACAATATACAGTATCTCACAAAAGTGAGTACACCCCTCACATTTTTGTAAATCTTTTCATGTGACAACACTGAAGAAATGACACTTGTCTACAATGTAAAGTAGTGAGTGTACAGCTTGTATAACAGTGTAAATTTGCCGTCCCCTCAAAATAACTCAACACACAGCCATTAATGTCTAAACCGCTGGCAATAAAAGTCAGTACACCCCTAAGTAAAAATAATCCAAATTGGGCCCAATTAGCCATTTTCCCTCCCCCGGTGTCACGTGACTCGTTAGTGTTACAAGGTCTCAGGTGTGAATGGGGAGCAGGTGTGTTAAATTTGGTGTTATCGCTCTCACTCTCTCATACTGGTCACTGGAAGTACAACATGGCACCTCATGGCAAAGAACTCTCTGAGGATCTGAAAAAAAGAATTAGTGCTCTACATAAAGATGGCCGAGGCTATAAGAAGATTGCCAAGACCCTGAAACTGAGCTGCAGCACGGTGGCCGAGACCATACAGCGGTATAACAGGACAGGTTCCCCTCAGAACAGGCCTCGCCATGGTCCACCAAAGAAGTTGAGGTCACGTGCTCAGCGTCATATCCAGAGGTTGTCTTTGGGAAATAGACGTATGAGGGCTGCCAGCATTGCTGCAGAGGTTGTAGGGGTGGGGGGTCAGCCTGTCAGTGCTCAGACCATACGCCGCACACTGCATCAAATTGGTCTGCATGGCTGTCGTCCCAGAAGGAAGCCTCTTCTAAAGATGATGCACAAGAAAGTCCACAAACAGTTTGCTGAAGACAAGCAGACTAAGGATATGGATTACTGGAACCACGTCCTGTGGTCTGATGAGACCAAGATAAAGGTATTTGGTGTCAGATGGTGACAAGCGTGTGTGGGGGGCAACCAGGTGAGGAGGACAAAGACAAGTGTGTCTTGTCTACAGTCAGGCATGGTGGTGGGGAGTGTCATGGTGGGGGGAGGGTCATGGTCTGGGGCTGCATGAGTGCTGCCGGCACTACAGATCATTGAGGGAACCATGAATGCCAACATGGGCTGCAGGGCAGTATTCCAACATGATAACCACCCCAAACACAACTCCAAGACCACCACTGCCTTGCTAAAGAAGCTGAGGGTAAAGGTGATGGACTGGCCAAGCATGTCTCCAGACCTAAACCCTATTGATCATCTGTGGGACATCCTGAAATGGAAGGTGGAGGAGCGCAAGATCTCCAACATCCACCAGCTCTGTGATGTCATCATGGAGGAGGGGAAGAGGATTCCAGTGCCAACCTGTGAAGCTCTGGTGACCTCCATGCCCAAGAGGGTTAAGGCAGTGCTGGAAAATAATGGTGGGGACAATACAATTACAATACAGTTCAATACAGAAGGGACGAGAGTGTGAAGGAACTGTGAATCAGGTGTTAGCACGAATCACCCAACTGCCCTTTCGTCCTTCCAAACTATGCGCTCACCTCAAGTACAGACCTTCCACAGGTCACAGTAAACCTTCCCCTTTAAGGGATGTACAAATCCATATGGGAGTGCAGGTGTACAGGCCACCTAAAAGTCACATGGATGTTGTTTTAACCCGGTTCTGGAGAGATAGGGGAAAGCTTCCTGTTCATGACGTCATTAAGCCCTACCCCGGCGCGTTTCGTCACGTGACTTCCTCAAGGAGTTACGAGTGATGAAACTTATTATGACACTTTTTCATTTGGTATTTTTTTATGGTTCACATTACCTACTAATCGTTTGGATTTATATCACACAGCATTATTATTTGATTACCAATTTACAGTTATTGCCCTACTCGTTGTGCATACAATTAAATATAGGGGTATTTGTTGTGTTTAAAATAGAATACAGGGGTAGCGCTTTACCATTTACCATTCACAGTCTGAGTTTATGTGGGAACACATAAAGGTGCATAGCAGCAGACCCCACGATTACTTTTTCACCAGCATTGCAAGTCAAATTTTTATTTTTTTTTGCACATAGGAGCGCAGGGGATCAGGAACTTTACAATAAATATTTAATAATACATACAACTACTACTATGTGGATAGAACCAGAGAAAAAGCCGCCCCCTATGGTCTATCTCTCTGCGCTCACGGATCAGAGCATTAAAAAGTTTGATACTCAATAAATATATAAATATTTAAAATATAATATATAATTAAATGAGATAAAATATGGATGGATTAAAATGTATTTACATACAAAGTAAAAGCAGCCACTATATAGTAAACAAGTATGCTGATATGGTGATATTTTAAATGAGTCCCGACATTCCCTGAAAGAGGATGCTGTCTCTTTAAATATCACAGCGGCGCTAAAAGGACTTCAAGAGCCAAGTTCTTCAATAATCCATAAAATCATGTAAAAAGTCTGTACGTAGTGCAGTTAAACCAATTCTTTCGGTAATCCAGTGATGAGACTTCCACCCAGCAGTAATCGTTAACACCACGTGCTGATAAAAAACTCGCCCCTTTTGGGGATACACTCACCAGACAACAGAAATAAATGGGCACATCAACCAAAAGACCGGTGGGTACTGCAACCTCTAAACTCTGTTCGCCTTTCCTCCGCCTGCATGCATCAGAATGGTGCTTCTCCCATACTCTCCATCATAGAATAAACAGAATACAGCGGATAGCGTAGTACAGTTTGGACATAAAAACGGTTTTTATTCAATGTCCCATATCCCCCCAAGTAAAATGTGCGTACCACAATGTAAATCATAAAAGACTTTGTGTATAATAAAAGTTGCACTCTGCCTGTGCAGTTTCCGTCCGCCGGAAACTGTGCCTGGAGACCGCCGTGTAGAAGAACAACGTACACTTCCTGTCTCGGCCGGCTGGAGCGCACTCTGGAACGCACCGCGTCACTTCCTGCGAGGCCACGACCCTGACGCGTTTCGTCACTTCCGGACGTCGTCTGAGGGTGTGGCCTCGCTTAAGGAAGTGTGATATTTATCTAAGCATCGTCCTGATTGTCTCCAATCAGGATGCCGGTTAGTCTGAAGGACTTACTTGGGGGGATATGGGACATTGAATAAAAACCGTTTTTATGTCCAAACTGTACTACGCTATCCGCTGTATTCTGTTTATTCTATGATGGAGAGTATGGGAGAAGCACCATTCTGATGCATGCAGGCGGAGGAAAGGCGAACAGAGTTTAGAGGTTGCAGTACCCACCGGTCTTTTGGTTGATGTGCCCATTTATTTCTGTTGTCTGGTGAGTGTATCCCCAAAAGGGGCGAGTTTTTTATCAGCACGTGGTGTTAACGATTACTGCTGGGTGGAAGTCTCATCACTGGATTACCGAAAGAATTGGTTTAACTGCACTACGTACAGACTTTTTACATGATTTTATGGATTATTGAAGAACTTGGCTCTTGAAGTCCTTTTAGCGCCGCTGTGATATTTAAAGAGACAGCATCCTCTTTCAGGGAATGTCGGGACTCATTTAAAATATCACCATATCAGCATACAACTACTACTACCACCACCACCACCACCACAATAATCATCTATACATATTTAATAATAATAACAATAAATATATGTAAATAATAATAAATAGCACTATCAATAACAGCCACTATTTTTATTTTTAATGTATATGTAGGTAGGTTTATATGTAAATAAAAATAGAAATAAAATATATAATATTATTACAATAATTGTATTATTTTTTTTTTTAACATATAAACACATATATATATATATATATATATATATATATATATATACACACATATATACACACACACACACACACATATATATAAATATATATATAAATAAATATAAATAATACAATAATTGTGTTGTGTGTGTATGTATATATATATATATATATATATATATTATATATATATATATATATATATATATATATATATATATATATATATATATATATATATATATATATTATATAAATATAAAATTATAATACTACTATATAAATATAAAAAATATAATATAAAAATATAATAAGAATAACATATATAAATATAAAAAAATATATATAAAAATATAAAAATATAATAAGAATATATAAAAAATATAATGAAATAAAAAATATATAAATATAAAAAATATAATAATAATATAAAAATATAATAAGAATACCAAATATAAATATAAAAAATATAAAAATATAATAAGAATAACATATATAAATATAAAAATATAATAATAATAATAATAATAAAAAAAAATATAATAAATATAATAATAATAAAAAATATAAAAATATATAAATATAAAAAATATAATAATATAAAAATATAATAAGAACATAAAAATATATATAATAATAACAAATATATAATAATATATAAAAACAATAATAATATAAATATAACAATAATATAAATATAATACTAAGAACAACATATATAAAAATATAATAATTATATATAAATACACACACATACACACACACACACACACACAGTACATATTTTTTCTCTCTCAAGTCCAAAATACTCCATCTTTCTTGTGGCATCAGGAATTTAAACACTGCAAATTGCATTTTAGTTTCTTACCATGGTGTGCGCTGGGATAAAATACGTATAAATAATTGGTGGCAATGATACCTTCCACTGAGGGGGGTGCCATAAAACGATGCTTAGCCCTCATGCAGCTATTTTTTTTCTCTCTCTTCTATTAAACAACTTCCTTAAGAGGTGAAAGGTCAAGCTAATCATAGCCAAATTAAACCCAGCTGCTTGAGCAAGACGCTTCGCAGAGAAAAAAAAAATACTTAGAAAATAAGTGAAAATGTCTAATTACCCTCTTTGGTCTGTTTCCAGCGACGGCAGCAATTTCGCATGGAGCCAGTTAGGTAATGGGGTTTAGATAATAAACTATATATATAAATGTATTTATACAACAGCGGTCATTACTGTAAATCTCGCCAGGACCTGCGTTTTAAGGAAAAGCCGTAAGGCTAAATTTGTTTAATATGTCATTAAATGCCATTAGATGCGGCTAGTTTTTGTCATCAGAAAAATAAAAATAAATAAAATTCACAGCCACTTTTTAAACACCATCCTATGGTTAGGCTCCCATCGAAGTAATTTTATTTACCTCCTGTAGGGGTCACTGTTACTGCAGCTGTCAATGAAAAAATGTTTGGTCACTGACCAATTTTTGCAATAAAAAACAAATTTTTTTTTTTTAAAGGAAACAAAAATTTTGACATAAATTTTAAAAAGATTGTTAAATACAAATAAAATAAAAATAATAGTTACGGGTCTGCCTGATATTTGCATTTAGATATGCTCTTCTGGGGAGTTAAAGGGCCAGTCACACTGTGGATGTGCATAGGGGGTGTCCCCAAAATGTTTGTGCATTGCAACAAGTGTCTCCTTAAAGAGACCAGGACACCAACATAAACAAAATGGCAAGGAAAAGCACAGAGACTTTAGGTACATTACAGGTGGTGATTTTCATTTCATTTCCATAAATATTTTTTTATTAACTAGGAGGGTTTAATTACTGTCAGTGCTGACCCAGCTCCTTCGCCCTTCCCCTCACTTTGAATGTAGCTGCTGGGGGAGGAATGAAGGAACTCATTAAGCATGGTATGTGAGTGATAAATCAGAGTCTGCTGAAGCTGCTGCCATCAAACCCAAGATAAAAGGTACCCGAAAGCGGGGGTATATTACATGTAAGCTACATGCATGAGCTGAGCTGCCTCAAGTAGAGGGGGAGGTGGGGGGTGCCACCATCGGGTGCTGCCCCTAGGCTGTGCTGTTTTTGTAGTGTATTACTGCTGAAGGTGGGTCTTCAACCTAATGGTGTCCTACTCCTCAAAGTGGGTCTTCAACTCAAAATGTTGTCCTACTGCTGAAGGTGAGTCTTCAATCCAACGATGTCCTACTCCTGAAGGAGGCTCTTCAACTTAATGGTGTTTTATTGCTGAAAGTGGGGCTTCAACCCGATTGTGCCCTACTCCTGAAGGTGGCTCTTCAAACCAATGCTGTCCTACTCCTAAAGGCAGTTCTTCAATCCAATGGTGTCCTACTCCTAAAGGCGGTTCTTCAACCCAATGGTGTCCTACTCCTGAAGGTGGTTCTTCAACCCAATGGTGTCCTACTCCTGAAGGTGGTTCTTCAACCCAATGGTGTCCTACTCCTGAAGGTGGTTCTTCAACCCAATGGTGTCCTACTCCTGAAGGTGGTTCTTCAACCCAATGGTGTCCTACTCCTGAACGTGGTTCTTCAACCCAATGGTGTCCTACTTCTGAAGGTGGTTCTTCAACCCAATGGTGTCCTACTCCTGAAGGTGGTTCTTCAACCCAATGGTGTCCTACTCCTGAAGGTGGTTCTTCAACCCAATGGTGTCCTACTCCTGAAGGTGGTTCTTCAAACCAATGATGTCCTACTCCTAAAGGTGGTTCTTAAACCCAATGGTGTCCTATTGCTGAAGATGGGTATTCAGCCCAATGGTGTCCTATTGCTGAAGATGGGTATTCAGCCCAATGGTGTCCTATTGCTGAAGATGGGTATTCAGCCCAATGGTGTCCTATTGCTGAAGATGGGTATTCAGCCCAATGGTGTCCTATTGGTGAAGATGGGTATTCAGCCCAATGGTGTCCTATTGCTAAAGATGGGTATTCAGCCCAATGGTGTCCTACTCCTGAGGGCGGCTCTTCAACTACTTAATGGTGTTCCATTGCTGAAAGTGGTGCTATAACCCAAATGATGCCCTACTCTCGAAGATGGATCTTCAACCCAATGAGGTCTTACCCCTGAAAGTGGATCTTCATCCCAATGGTGTTCTATTGCTGAAAGTGGTGCTTCAACCCAATGGTGTCCTACTCCTGAAGGTGGTTCTTCAACCCAGTGGTGTCCTACTCTTGAAGGTGGCTCTTCCACCCAATGGTGCTCTATTGCTGAAGGTGGTTCTTCAACCCAATAGTGTCCTACTTCTTAAAGTGGAGGTCCACCCTAAAAACAAAAAATTACATTAACATTCTCAAAAGTTTTTTTAACTTACCAGAAACCCCTGTTGCTAGGCAGTCTTCCTAATCTGCCTCTTCCTATTCCGCGGCGCTGTTTCTTCAGTTCCTCCTCTTCGGCGAGCGGCCCCGTCGTCTTCTGGGACATGTGTGTGTCCCTAAAACAACAGATCCATTCACAAAGCGCTGCGCAACTCGCGCATGCGCAGTAGGAAACGGGCAGTGAGGCTGCAAGGCTCCACTGCCTGTTTCCCTTAGTTAGGATGATGGCGCCGGCACCCAATCTGATGGACTGGACCTCCTCTTTATGGTGGTTCTTCAACCCAATGGTGTCCTACTCCTTAAGGTGGTTCTTTAACCCAGTGGTGTCCTACTCCTTAAGGTGGTTCTTCAACCCAATGGTGTCCTACTCCTGAAGGTGGCTCATCCACCCAATGGTGTCCTACTCCTGAAGGTGGTTCTTCAACCCAATGGTGTCCTACTTCTGAAGGTGGTTCTTCAACCCAATGGTGTCCTACTTCTGAAGGTGGTTCTTCAACCCAATGGTGTCCTACTCCTGAAGGTGGTTCATCAACCCAATGGTGTCCTACTCCTTAAGGTGGTTCTTCAACCCAATGGTGTCCTACTCCTTAAGGTGGTTCTTTAACCCAATGGTGTCTAACTCCTAAGAGTGGCACTATAACCCAATCGTCAGAGAATTTTTATGTTGCTTCTTACCTGCTTTTAACACAGGCCATGGCAATAACTTCCTCCAACTGAAGGAAGCGGGAGTGCCAAGTGCAGTTCCTTTAAGTCTTGTAAGTTGTGAGATGGGGCCTCCATGGATCAGACTTCTTTTTTTCCAGGACACCCCGCAGATGCTCAATTGGATTGAGATCTGGAGAATTTGGAGGCCAAATCAACACCTCAAACTTGCTGTTGTGTTCCTCAAACCATTCTTGAATTCCTCAGACCAGGCCACCTTCTTCCATTGCTCCGTGTTCCAGTTCTGAGGATCACGTGCCCATTGTAGGTGCTTTTGGCTGTGGTCAGCATGGGCACCCCCGACCAGTTTGCAGCTACTCAGCCCCATACACAACAAACTGCCATGCTCTGTGTGTTCCGACACCTTTCTATCAAAACCGGCATTCACTTTTTGAGCTTTTCTATTTTTTACACTGGCCAGTTTTCATTAATCACAAGCGTCAATAGTCCTTTGCCACCCATGTCTCTGGTTTTCCTTGCTTGGACCACTTTTGGTTGGTCCTGACCATTGCAGACCGAGAACATCCCACAAGAGCTGCAGTTTTGGAGTTGCTCTCCCCCGGCGGTCTAGACATTACAATTTGGCCCTTGTCAAAGTCGTCCATTTTTTTTCTGCTTTCAACACATCAACTTCAGGGACAACATGTTCACTTGTTTCCTTATATATCCCACCCACTTTCAGGTTGCATTGTAACCAGATCCATGTTGTTTACTTTACCTGTAAGTGGTCTTATGTTATGACTGACGGGTGTACGTTATACCGTTATAAGCCCCAAAAAAGTGCAGTTCTCCGTTAAGTCGATTGATGAAGCTAGTTGTGTTTTTTTTATGAATCGCACGGGGCCTCGGGGACGTGACTAAAATAGACACTTGTCACTTTGATTTAGTTCACTTCATGAAAAAAAGTTTTAGGAAGGACACAAGTACACGGCTGGAGAGAACAGATATTGTGTGTCAGCCACCTGGGGACCTGTCCGCACGGCGCCCACCATCCCCATCAACAGACCTTTTATTTTATTATCCCTTTTATATTATTTTACGAAGACACCGATCTCGTGTCTGGACACATAATTGGTGCATAAAATACAAAGATCGGGGGATGAACCCTCAAAATAGACAAAAAGTTTGGCTTTGCGTTTGTAATTTTAATGTTTTTAGACACTGAGAACGAGGAACAGTAAAGAACAATCACTGCACAACATTGCCAAACAGAGCCTAACTATATGTCATGAGCAAATTAATATATATATATATTAATAACGTGCAAAATTCCTATGCATGCTCGGAAACAATTTGACGCATGCTCGGAAGCATTGAATCTTCATTTTTTTGCGGCTTGTCATAGTGTTGTACGTCACCGCGTTCTTGACGGTCGGAATTTGGTGTGACCGCGTGTAAGCAACATAAGCTTGAGCAGAATTCCATCAGAAGTTTCGTTGAAAAAAAAAAATCCAAGGCTTCTCCGAGGAGAATTGCGATCGTGTGTACGCAGCATTAAGGCGTCAGCATACCAAGACATTTTGGACAATTTCATGCTCCCAACTTTGTGAGAACAATTTTTGAGATGTCCCCTTCCTGTTCCAACACGACTGCGCAGGCAGGCGTCCCAATACTTTTGACAAAATGGTGCATGTAGCGGTGGATCACTAAGTGACTTTGGAGCCACAGATTTATTATTTAAACAAAAATTCACTTGGCATCCTTTCGTGGACTGTCTGTGATGGGGCGTCATGTTGGCCCACATGATTATTTGTAGAGGTGTTTATTCATTCTGATTTTTCTAAATTTTATTTGCATGAATATTATTTATTCACCGTCGCAATTTTATTAATTTTATTATCTATGAATCTTTTAAATTTATCTATTGTGTATGTATTTATACATTGTTGATTTTTAGCGCTGCACTTTGTTTCATGTACTATATTTTTTTGCACAATTTATGTCAATTGAAGTCCTAGCAGCTACCTTCACCCGTATAGTGCAATCTTTCCTTTCGTTTTCGCCTTCGCCCCTCGTCTTCTTCTTCGCCCCTCGTCTTCTTCTTCGCCCCTCGTCTTCTTCTTCGCCCCTCGTCTTCTTCCTCGCCCCTCGTCTTCTTCCTCGCCCCTCGTCTTCTTCCTCGCCCCTCGTCTTCTTCCTCGCCCCTCGTCTTCTTCCTCGCCCCTCGTCTTCTTCCTCGCCCTCGTCTTGTTCCTCACCCTCGTCTTGTTCTTCACCTTAGTCTTGTTCTTCACCTTAGTCTTCACCTTCACCTTCGTCTTCATCTGCAAAAGGCAGCCACTCAAGAAACAAGAAGAGTCATCTTGGATGCGCGTTTATGCCACAATCTAGTCACCTTCCACTTGATGGTTCATCATTGGAAAAAACGGTAGTGGTCATCAAACCGTTATGGTATGAAGAATGGGTGGCGCTGCGCTGTTCCCAGGAAAAGACTACTACTCAAGACGGTAGTAAAAATTTATATTGTGTAATTCTGAGTATAGAAAAGGGTAGTGATGCAAGTATAAATTCAGTTTTGAGAGAGGGATATATACTGCTAAAGATGATGGTATCAGGTGCAGAAGATATTGCTAATGGCCACCTCTATAGAAGGAGAAGGTGCAATTTAGTTGAGAAGTATGCTGCTAAGGGTGGCAGTAATACTTGAGGTATAGTAAGATAATCAAGAGTGCAAAGATTTTGCTAGTAGATCAGAATGCAAGAGTGCAACAATGTAACAGGTTGCTAATAGCATAAATGAGACCAAACATCAACTTAGTACTGACATTAAGTAAAATATAGTGACATCAAAGTGCTAAAAGGTATTTTGCTAAAAGGTATAGGTGAATCAAGACTGTAGGGGTGCAACAATGTAACAAGCTGCTAAAATCGTAAATAAAACAAGCATCTGATGTATACTGACATTAATATACAATATAGTGACATCAAAATGGTGACATCAAAGTGCACAGTGTAGAATGAGTTTACAAAATAAATTTACCAAAACGTGCAAAAATAATTAATTGTTTGTAGTGCAAAAAAAAAAAAACACAAAATAAGTGCAAAATTTGCAACACAATGTGTGTGCTAAAGGAGAACGGCAATTGCAACTGTGAACATAAAGGATTTCTGTGCTGGGTGCAGCTTGCTTGTGCAAAAATGCAAATAATAATGTAAAACAAACAAAAAAAAAAAAATGATTTTATAATGGCACAATAAAAAAAGTGCAAAAGGAAAAGTATATAAATGGCTAGCACAAAAAAGAAAAGTGCTATTAAGTAAGTTTGTGCAAGTCCGCAATGTGCAAAAACTGCAAAAATGAGATGGTGACAACAGTCTATTAAATACAATTCTTCTTTCAAAAGTGCAGGTGCAAAGGGTGTCTCCTCTTCATGTAAACACACACTACTAAGAAATGGCCCCTTACCTTGCAGTAAAGAGGTAACCGCATATGAATCAAATAGCAGTGGCAGCTTCTCTCCTGTGTCCCTGGTCCTAAATGTATTTCCTATCCCTGGACCGCAATGCAATCTCCTATCCCTGGACCGCAATGCAATCTCCTATCCCTGGACCGCAATGGAGCTCCTATCCCTGGACCGCAATGGAATCACCTATCCCTGGACCGCAATGGAATCACCTATCCCTGGACCGCAATGCAATCTCCTATCCCTGGACCGCAATGCAATCTCCTATCCCTGGACCGCAATGCAATCTCCTATCCCTGGACCGCAATGGAGCTCCTATCCCTGGACCGCAATAGAGCTCCTATCCCTGGACCGCAATGGAATCACCTATCCCTGGACCGCAATGGAATCACCTATCCCTGGACCGCAATGGAATCACCTATCCCTGGACCGCAATGGAATCACCTATCCCTGGACCGCAATGGAATCACCTATCCCTGGACCGCAATGGAATCACCTATCCCTGGACCGCAATGGAATCACCTATCCCTGGACCGCAATGGAATCACCTATCCCTGGACCGCAATGGAATCACCTATCCCTGGACCGCAATGGAATCACCTATCCCTGGACCGCAATGGAATCACCTATCCCTGGACCGCAATGCAATCACCTATCCCTGGACCGCAATGGAGCTCCTATCCCTGGACCGCAATGGAATCACCTATCCCTGGACCGCAATGGAATCACCTATCCCTGGACCGCAATGGAATCACCTATCCCTGGACCGCAATGCAATCACCTATCCCTGGACCGCAATGGAGCTCCTATCCCTGGACCGCAATGGAATCACCTATCCCTGGACCGCAATGGAATCACCTATCCCTGGACCGCAATGCAATCACCTATCCCTGGACCGCAATGGAGCTCCTATCCCTGGACCGCAATGCAATCACCTATCCCTGGACCGCAATGGAGCTCCTATCCCTGGACCGCAATGGAATCACCTATTGTCTCTTGGCAGTCTTTGTCTCTTCCTTACGCGTGACGTCACGATCACGTGACTTCATCAGAGGATGATCAAACCGTTATGGCTGTATCAGGGAAGTAACTTGGATCAATCTCACCATCTCCCTGCACGCAGGGCACACAATTTCGCCATAGAATGGCGCTCCGGCGCACGCACATTCACGGCCCTACTCAGCAGCGCATAACGTGAATCCCCTGACCAGCCTATAAAAGGAGGCAGACCTTGGCAGACAGACAAGTTGCTGGTTTGTCTCAGCCCACCTGTGTTCCTCTGCTTCCTCTTCCTGTTTGCCATTGCCTGTTCCTGTTTGCCATTTCCTGTTGTGACCCGGATTGTTTGAAGACTACGCTGAATCTCTCCTGACCTGACCCCTGGCTTGTTTTACGGACTTCCTCCTATCTCCTGTGTTTGACCCTCAGCCTGCCTCTGGATTACCTTCTGCCTTCAGCACTTAGCCTTGCTGGCTCCCGGACTGATAACCTGTGTTTGACCCTCGCCCTGTTTCTGGACTTTCTTTACCTGTTTTACAGACCTGCTTGCTACTTACCTTCTGGTCCGGTCCATCCTGCACGAGCCATCTTCCAGACCTTCACACAAGTCAGGTGTCCTGCTGGAGGCTTGTACCTCTTGGTGCAACCGACTCCCTGTATCACCTCCAGGGGTGGTGTGCGCTGAGTTGCAACAGCCACCGCTCTCTGCATCTTGGCTTCAATGAGTACCTCTTTGCTGATAGGCTGCTCTGGGATACTTCAAAAAGGCTCCAATTTTCTGGGCTCTCCTACTTCATAAATGAGACTTCTTCAGACAAGACTGATGTAGCATCAATGTTTATTTTTTTGGTGAGTATGTTGGTTCGGGGACCGCAGCCTCTCGTCACATGATTCTGTGCAATGGAATACCCTTCCCTGACAAGGACAAGGGATGGGGTTTGAAACCATGGGACAGCTTCAGGGCAGTTCTGAGAATTATTTAGGATGCCAGTAGACCAGTATGGCACGAATGCTGGTCAAAGGGTTCGCCTGCGCCTGCTGCATTGGTTTATTAGTAAAATGCTCACAGAGTGCAATCTTTAAAGTGGATGGAATGTGTTGAAGGTTGTTTTCTGGATTCCGTATTCGCAGGGCAGTTTTCTGTTGGATTTTTTTCGGGGACGCTGGAAGTCCTTCCTGTCTGGGGAGGAGAGCCTGGCACAGGTGTTCAATGTCCGGGCATCCCTGGTGGCCGGATACGAGCTCTTTAGCGCTCAGCATGGTCCAAAAACCATCTTTATCGTCATTAGACGTTCCCGGGGCGGAAAACAGATGTTCCTCCTTTCAAGCTCCGGAGGTATGGAAGGCATTAGTCACAGCTTTTGATTTTTACTGATTGCTTATTAATAATCTCCCCACTGCCACCCCTGTTAAACGAAATAAAACAGAGCTATCCTAATTTGCGGCCTTTGACCCCGTTTCTCCCTCGCCGCGTCCCCGAAGGCGTTGGTCTGGCGCTGAGCGTGCCATCAGAGCTCTGGGCTTCAGACATCATCTGTTGCATGAACGTCCCCCTTTGGACAGCTGTCCCGTTTTGTAGGATGGGGTGGCAGATGATGACAGACCGTACATGGTTGCCCCCCCCCCCCCCCCCGAGTCACCGGGACAGGGAGGTCACCGAGAGACCTGCAGGGAACGTAGCTGGGATTGAGAAGGTATAGGAGATCCTCAATGGACTGAGGGCTTTAAGATGGCCTTGAACTAATGATCACATAAAAACACTCTCCGCCATCACCATCCAACCTGTTCAATTGCTTGGTCACACAAATCAACCAATCACATGGCAGCAGCTCAATGCATTTAGGCATCTAGACGTGGTGAAGGCCACTTGCTGAAGTTCAAACCGAGCATCAGAATGGGGAAGAGCAATAATTCTATCACCAAACCTCCTGTGTAAATCTAAAGTAGTTACCTGTAAAGGCTTTTGAAAGCATCACCTATGGATAATATCATTTTCGTGGTTTGTCGCTGTTTCTCGAGCGCGTGCAATTTTAAATCTTGACATGTTTGGTGTCTATTTACTCGGCGTAACATCATGTTTTATATTTTACCAAACAATCGAGTATAATATTGTGTTTTCTTGCGCATCAAAATTAATTTAATTTGCGTTTGAGCAATCGCTGCACAAATACCAGGTGACATAAAAAAATTGCAACACCCACCATTTTATTCCCTAGGGCCTTTGCTTAAAAAAAAAAAAAAAAATATTATTATAATATATATATATATATTAATTCTAAATAGTTTTAAAATAATTATATGTTTGGAGTTCTAAATATTTTTCTAGCAAAAAATACAGATTTTTACATGTATGTGAGAAGTGTCAGAACAAGGCCTGGTCTTCAAGGAAGTTAAAAAAAAATTAAAAAAAACATAGAAAACAAATGCAAAAACGTATAAGAAAAGAGACAAATCAACAAATAAAAAAAACTACAATAATTAAGGAAAAAAAATAATGAATTGAATTATTTACATAAAGTATTTTTTTTTCTATTAAAATAACGAACATGTTATACCCTCCTGCTCCGTGTAATGGTTTTGCACAGAGCAACCCAGATCCTCCTCTTCTCAGGTCCCTGGCTGGAGCTCCTGGCCCTTCCCTCCTGTTGAGTGCCTCCATAGCAAGCAGCTTGCTATGGGGGCACCTGAGCTGTGCTGCAGCTCCGTGCATCTATTCAGACATGGAGCTGCAGTTTGGCCCTGTCTCCTCTCTCCTGATTGGCTAACAGTTTGATTGACAGCAGCAGGAGCCAATGGCACTGCTGCTGTGTCTCAGCCAATCAGGAAGGAGAGTCTCGAACGGCCGAGGCACTCGTGGACATCGCTGGATATAGAGACGGCTCAGGTAAGTATTAGGGTGGCTGGGAGGGGGGCTGCTGCACACAGAAGCTTTTTTTTTTTTTTTTTTTTTTTAACTTTATATCTTTATTTCAAAAAATGTTTACAAATACAATTTATACACAATCTCATTCATCTCTCTTACAAAGATCATGTTAAGCAAAAAGTCATTAAACGTGTTTGGCGGTTAATGCATAAAATGCATAAACCGCTTGCCGACCACCTCACGCAGATATACTGCGGCAGAAGGGCACGTACAGGCAAAATCACGTACCTGTACGTTGCCCTTTAAGAGGCAGGCACGCGCGCACCTGGCAAGCTCTGTGAGTCGGGTCGTGGGTCCTGCAAACTCATTGTCCACGGGGATACCCACGATCGTCTCACGGAGAGGAAGAACGGGGAGATGCTAATGTAAACAAGCATCGCCCCGATCTGCCTAGTGACAGTGTCACTGATCTCTGCTCCCTGTAATCAGGAGCGGCGATCAGTGACGTGCCACACTTAGCCACGCCCCCCTAGTTAGAATCACTCCCTAGGACACACTTAACCCCTACACTGCCACCTAGTGGTTAACCCCTTCACTGCCAGTGTCATTTACACAGGAATCAGTGCATTTGTATAGCACAGATTGCTGTATAAATGACAATGGTCCCAAAAATGTGTCAAAAATGTCTGATGTGTCCGCCATAATGTCGCAGTCACGATAAAAATCGGTGGTCGCCGCCATTACTAGTAAAAAAAAAAAAATTATTAATAAAAATGCCATAAAACTATCCCCTATGTTGTAAACGCTATAACTTTTGCGCAAACCAATCAATAAACAATTATTGCTTTTTTTTTTTACCAAAAATATGTAGAAGAATACGTATCGGCCTAAACTGAGGAAAGAAATTGTTTTTTTATATATTTTTGGGGGATATATTTTATATCAAAATTTAAAAAATTATCATTTTTTTTCAAAATTGTTGGTCTTTTTTTGTTTATAGCACAAAAAATAAAAACCGCAGAGGTGATCAAATACCACCAAAAGAAAGCTCTATTTGTGGGGAAAAAAGTACGTCAATTTTGTTTGGGAGCCACGTCCACGACCGCGCAATTGTCAGTTAAAGCAATGCAGTGCCGAATCGCAAAAAGTGCTCTGTTCTTTTGCCAGCAAAATGGTCCGGGGCTTAAGTGGTTAAGATAAAAAAAAAAAAACCTTCCGACTTTACAATCACTAATTCAATAGTAAATTCAATAATAAAATAATTTATTTACGAAAATAACAAAATAAAATAAAACAAACACATCAACGTATAACAAAGCAAAATAAATAACAAATTAACAAATAAATTACATGAAAATTATTTAATATTAAAAAATAATTAATTTGTTTAATAATTATAGTTAAAGTAAATAAAGAAAAAAATCAAACTAAAAGAAATAATTTGTGAGGACTAATATTTTTTTATTAAACATTTCACATCATATGTTACTAAACTAAGTAACAACTTTTTGAAACACAATGATTCCTACAATGAAACAAACTAATTCTAGATGAGTTTTATAAAAACTAAACTGAGGAAAGAAATCGTTTTTTTTATATATTTTTGGGGGATATATTTTATAGCCAAATTAAAAAAAATTATGCGTTTTTTTCCAAATTGTTGCTCTTTTCTTGTTTATAGCGCAAAAAATAAAAACTGCAGGCGCGATCAAATACCACTAAAAGAAAGCTCTATTTGTGGGGAAAAAGGACGTCAATTTTGTTTGGGAGCCACGTCGCACGACCGCGCAATTGTCAGTTAAAGCGACGCAGTGCCGAATCGCAAAAAGTGCTCTGGTCTTTTGCCAGCAAAATGGTCCGGGGCTTAAGTGGTTAAGATAAAAAAAAAACCTTCCGAAATTTACAATCACTTAACTAATTCAATAGTAAATTCAATAATAAAATAAATTTATTTACGAAAATAACAAAATAAATTAAACACATCAATGTATAACAAAGCAAAATAAATAACAAATTAACAAATAAATTAAATGAAAATGATTTAATATTAAAAAATAATTAATTTGTTTAATTAATAATTATAGTTAAAGTAAATAAATAAAAAATCAAACTAAAAGAAATAATTTGTGAGCACCAATATTTTTTTTATTAAACATTTCACATCATCTGTTACTAAAGTAACAACTTTTTGAAACACAATGAAACAAACTAATTCTAGATGATTTTGTTCAATAAAAGTTGATGTGGTGGGTTGGAATAGGGATTGGCAGTGAGAAAAGGTGGGGGTGGGGTGGGGGGGGTATTGTCAGTCAGTTTTGCCCCGGGGGCGATACTATAAGATGGTCTCTTAGACCTTCTAAGTAATTACAGATAATCAACCAAAAAATGTCTGTGGTGGCTGGCATTCTGCATTCCACACTCCACCCACAACAGGATCCGACAGAAAAGAAAGACAAAAATCTGATTACTCCTAATTTGGACACTTTGTAAACTTTTTGGCGTTCATAAACTGTGAGCCGTGTATTACACGGCACATCCTGTGAGCGCCGGCCAAACAGATGAAAGACACAACTGGAACACAGAATCCGGATACGTAGACGACGTCTCTCTATATTGCTAGAACATAGATCTTCCGGGGAAAAAAAAAAATACAAAACCCCCTTTTGTCAATGTAAATACCCCCTCTATATTCCAATCATCTACTACACACCAGCTGCAATTTTAGATCAGGCTGACGGTGGGAGGTTCCTGAAAAAGAAGGAGGGGAAATGTAGAGCAGGGGTGATTGACCAGCTCAGGTACCAATTAAACTGTGTACCAAACATAACCGCTTTTTTTTTTTAAAGCAGCTACAGCCTAATGCCACGTACACACGATCGGACTTTTCGGCCGAACAATCCGCCGGACTTTCCGAATGTGCGGACATGCCCACACACACCCCGACTTTTCCAGCGGACAATCCGCCGGAGTTTTGGTGGAGGTCCGCCGGACTTTTACACGGAGTAAAGTCCGTTCATTTAGAACGTGACTCCCGGTAGACAAGACTAACGAAGGAAGTCAATGCCGCCGCCTCCATCGGTGAGATTGACACCTCGCTAGCCTCGTCCCCTGGTATGGATTTGAGGGGAATCCCTACGCTGAAAAAACGGCGTGGGGGTCCCCCCCCAGATCCATATCAGACCCTTATCCGAGCACACAGCCCGGCCGGTCAGGAAAGGGGTGGGGACGAGAGACCACTATTTCCATACAGAAAGCAAGGGCCCAGCGGGGAGCGATCTTTGCATTCGAGACTTTCCGAGCGTGCGGACATGCCCACACACACCCAGACTTTTCCAGCGGACAATCCGCCGGAGTTTTGGTGGAGGTCCGCCGGACTTTTACACGGAGTAAAGTTCGTTCGTTAGTCTTGTCTACCTGGAGTCAGGTTCTAAATGAAGGAAGTCAATGCCGCCGCCTCGATCAGCGAGATTGACACCTCGCTAGCCTCATCACCTGGTATGGATTTCAGGGGAATCCCTACGCCGAAAAAACGGCGTGGGGGTCCCCCCCCAGATCCATATCAGACCCTTATCCGAGCACACAGCCCGGCCGGTCAGGAAAGGGGTGGGGACGAGCGAGCGCCCCCCCCTCCTGAGCCGTACCAGGCCGCGTGCCCTCAACATGGGGGGTGCCTTGTTGACTCATGTCACATGGTGACCCCGCCTCCCTATGATGTCACAGTCCCACCGTTTTTTTGGCGTAGGGATTCCCCTCAAATCCATACCAGGGGACGAGGCTAGTGAGGTGTCAATCTCGCCGATCGAGGTGGCGGCATTGACTTCCTTCGATAGTCCCGTCTAGGACTGTAGTCCGACGGACAATCCCGTCGGAAAGTCCGATCGTGTGTACGGGGCATTAGTATAAAAAGTCGGTCCACTAAAAACAGGGCCGTCACTCTGTGTAGAAGCAGTGGTCTCTCCGTAACAAAGCCAGCTGAATCTCAGCTACAGCTGTTTAAACAGCACGGCACATAAACTTTGCTGACTGCAGGACTATAGGCATGTAGGACCTCTGCAGAGAGACCACTATTTCCATACAGAAAGCAAGGGCCCAGTGGGGGGGGGGGGGTGACCTTTGCATTCGAGACAAATGCCACATACACACGGTCGGACTTTCCGACGGCAAATGTGCGATCGGAGCTCGTTGTCGGAAATTCCGGCCGCGTGTAGGCTCCATCGCACAGTTTCCATCAGAGTTTCCTTCGCACAAAATTGGAGAGCTGGCTCTTAAATTTTCCGACAACAAAATCCGTTTGCGTAAATTCCGATCGTATGTACACAATTCCGACTCACAAAGTTCGACGCATGCTCGGAATCAAGCAGAAGAGCCGCATTTTTCTCGGCTCGTCGTACACGTTGTACGTCACCGCGTTCTTGACGTTTCGGAAATTCCGACAACTTTGTGCGACCGTGGGTATGCAAGACAAGTTTGAGCCAACATCCATCGGAAAAAATCCCATGGATTTTGTTGTCGGAATGTGCGATCGCGTGCACGCGGCATTGGAAGAGGGTGGAGGAAGGACACAACTCTGTCTACAGATGGAGCACGGCGCAATGGACGCTCCGCACTTATATCCAATGATTGGAACTGGAGGAACCGGTCTCTGTGACCAGCCCCTGACCTGCTACCTCCAGGCAATTCTACATGGTCTCCTGAGAGCACAACGCAGCATCCAATCCATCTCCCTTACATAAATCTACAGACAGGGGTTCAAAATCCCTATTTTCCTGGAGTCCGTCTGTCAGAAACTGAGAGCACCGTGTAAGAGAGATTTATGCGTTTTCTACATTTACACCAAATATCCCAGATTTCGTACTGGTAGGTGTACTGCTGAGACTTATGTCAGCGTTTTATATCTGTTAGGGACACCCACCATCCCTGTGCTGAGTTCCCGGGTCTGTACGCCTGCTGTGCCTATTGCGAGGAGTTCCCACCATCCCTGTGCTGATTTCCCAGGTCTGAACACCTGCTGTGCCCATTATGAGGGGTTCCCACCATCCCTGTGCTGAGTTCCCGGGTCTGTACACCTGCTGTGCCCATTATGAGGGGTTCCCACCATCCCTGTGCTGAGTTCCCGGGTCTGTACACCTGCTGTGCCCATTATGAGGGGTTCCCACCATCCCTGTGCTGAGTTCCCGGGTCTGTACACCTGCTGTGCCCATTATGAGAGGTTCCCACCATCCCTGTGCTGAGTTCCCAGGTCTGTACACCGCTGTGCCCATTATGAGGGGTTCCCACCATCCTTGTGCTGAGTTCCCAGGTCTGAACACCTGCTGTGCCCATTATGAGGGGTTCCCCCCATCCCTGTGCTGAGTTCCCGGGTCTGTACACCCGCTGTGCCCATTATGAGGAGTTCCCACCATCCCTGTGCTGATTTCCCAGGTCTGTACACCTGCTGTGCCCATTATGAGGGGTTCCCACCATCCCTGTGCTGAGTTCCCGGGTCTGTACACCTGCTGTGCCCATTATGAGAGGTTCCCGCCATCCCTGTGCTGAGTTCCCGGGTCTGTACACCCGCTGTGCCCATTATGAGAGGTTCCCACCATCCCTGTGCTGAGTACCCGGGTCTGAACACCTGCTGTGCCCATTATGAGAGGTTCCCGCCATCCCTGTACTGAGTTCCCAGGTCTGTACACCTGCTGTGCCCATTATGAGAGGTTCCCGCCATCCCTGTGCTGAGTTCCAAGGTCTGAACACCTGCTGTGCCCATTATGAGGGGTTCCTACCATCCCTGTGCTGAGTTCCCGGGTCTGTACACCTGCTGTGCCCATTATGAGAGGTCCCCGCCATCCCTGTGCTGAGTTCCCAGGTCTGTACACCCGCTGTGCCCATTATGAGGGGTTCCCACCATCCTTGTGCTGAGTTCCCGGGTCTGTACACCTGCTGTGCCCATTATAGGGGGTTCCCACCATCCCTGTTGGATTTTTACTTATTTTAAATAAAGGATAATGTAACAGGAATAACTCACTGTTGGACCATTCAAAACCTAGAAGAAGTCAGGGGTTGGCTTTGCCCACTCGGCTCCACCTTTGACTAAAACATCACTAATTGGTTAATTTTGTTTCCGGGAGCCCCAAAACATTTCAGGCATGTACCTCTTTCTAGGAGCAAATGTGAGCATTTAGAAATAATTGGGTTAAGAACAAATTATGCTACATGACCCACAAGGGAAGTTAGGAAAAAAATGCTAAAAACTGCAAACTGTCAAATACTTGTTGGTGTTTGATAACCGACAAGTGTCATGAGCAGCTGATTATCAGGCGATTCCATTTACATCTTCCGATTGGACGAGGTCAGGTGATGCTCTTCTTCCTAGATGCTGGAGTAACCATCCCTTGATTGCCAAGAAGGAGCACCGGAACCCAATAACGGGCGAGTATTATAACCATACATTGTAACTATTGAAAAGCAACTGAGCATCACCTGGCCTCATCCAATCAGATCAGACTGTTGAAGGCTTAGTTAGTTACTATGTATATTGTTATTATAGCAGGACTCCTGAGAGTTCTATGTTGGGGAGGTTTCGGGAGTTGCAAGGATTTCTCTACTTATCAATGGGAAATCTGACCCTGGAACAATGAACACAACCACCTTCATGAAATTACCTGCACATCAAAGGTCCCCCTTCACATCAGAGCCCCCCCATTACATGAGGTCCCCCCATTAACATCACAGCCCCCATTACATAGGTTCCCCATTACTCTAGAGGTCCTCCCTTTCACATCAGAGCCCCCCATTACATAGGTTCCCCATTACTCTAGAGGTCCCCCCTTTCACATCAGAGCCCCCCATTACAAAAGGTCCACCATCACATCAAAGCCCCCCCCCCATTACAGAGGTCCACCATCACATCAAAGCCCCCCCCATTACAAAGGTCCGCCATCACATCAAAGCCCCCCCATTACAGAGGTCCACCATCACATCAAAGCCCCCCCATTACAGAGGTCCACCATCACATCAAAGCCCCCCCCATTACAAAGGTCCACCATCACATCAAAGCCCCCCATTACAGAGGTCCACCATCACATCAAAGCCCCCCCCCATTACAAAGGTCCACCATCACATCAAAGCCCCCCCCATTACAAAGGTCCACCATCACATCAAAGCCCCCCATTACAGAGGTCCACCATCACATCAAAGCCCCCCCCCCCATTACAAAGGTCCATCACATCAAAGCCCCCCATTACAGAGGTCCACCATCACATCAAAGCCCCCCATTACAGAGGTCCACCATCACATCAAAGCCCCCCCATTACAAAGGTCTAACATCACATCAAAGCCCCCCATTACAGAGGTCCACCATCACATAAAAGCCCCCCATTACAGACGTCCACCATCACATCAAAGCCCCCCCATTACAAAGGTCCAACATCACATCAAAGCCCCCCCATTACAGAGGTCCACCATCACATAAAAGCCCCCCATTACATCAGAGATTCCCCCTTCGCATCAGGGTCCCCATGACATCATAGGTCCTCTCTTCACATCAAAGCCCCCCATTACAGAGATCCACCATCACATAAAAGCCCCCCCATTACATCAGAGATTCCCCCTTCGCATCAGGGTCCCCATTACATCAGAGGTCCTCCCTTCACATTAGAGCCCCCCCCATTACACAAGAGGCCTTCTCTTCACAGAGCTCCCACTACATCAGAGGTCCTCCCTTCACATCAGAGCCCTCCATGATAGAAGTCCCCCATTCACTTCAGAGACCCCCATTACATCAGAGGTCCTCCCTTCATATAACAGCCATCCATTACAGAGGTCCACCCTTCACATAAGCCCCCCTATATATATATGAGAGTCCCTCATCACATCGCAGCCCCCATTACAACAGAGATTCCCACCACATAACAGCCCCCCCTTTACATCACAGGTCCCCCTATGACCTAAGAGCCTCCCTTCACATCAGTGCCTACCCTTATACATGAGACCCCCATCACATCAAAGTCCCCCATCATATCAGAATTCCCCTTCACATCTGAGGTCTCACCATCATATCAGAATCCCCCATCACTTCAAATTCTCCCTTCACATCAGAAGTCCTCCATCACAAAAGAGCCCCCTTCACATCAGAGGTCCCCTCACAGCCCCCATCACAGAGCCAATACTTGTTATGGTGCTGGCAGCCTCCGCACCTGCACCATGGCAACTCATGACCCCGATCCAGGAAAAATTGGATCTCATGCTTGCGGCACCCCAGGAGGACCCAGGGGGCACCCAGAGTGCTAGAACACCCTGGTCCAGAAACACTGCTCTAGACCAGTGGTTCCAAACCTCGGCCATCAGGTACCTCCAACAGGTCATGTGCCCTAAATTGGTATTTATGGAAGCCATTTTATCTAAGGGAAATTCGCAGAACATGGTTTGTTGTTGGGGGGGACTCGAGGACTGAGGTTGGGAAGCACTGCTCTAGTAGAATGAATTTTTGGGTCTACTGCCCCACTAAAGTGACAAATCAGAGACTTAGTAGATAAAAGTCCAACATTGTCCTGCTGATTGGACCCCATGGCTTCCTGAAAATGAGTTTGGTGACCAGCGACCGTCTGGGGGCCACCAACACTCCGGGAGCCTCCAGAAGCAGATCACGACCTTCAATCTGCCAGCCTTCCTCTACAAAAGTGCGGAGCAGAAGCTGCCAGCGGTGTGCCCATCCCAGCAGCCCCCCTCGTCCAAGACGGCACCCCCCGCAGCCTCCGCTACAGGCCCCGAAAACAATAAAAGGAGGGCTCCCTTTGAAAAGCGGAGCTCTGGCTATAGACAGGACCATTAGATCATGGTAATTATTCCATTTACATCACAGAGTGTCACAGCGGGACGTAGAAAACTCATCAAACACTTCTCTCTGCCCATTTTCCGGGCTGCTAATGAGCCAGACTGCGTGCCTTTGTGTTCTCGCCCTCTTTTACTCATGTAGCGGGGCATCCCCCCCTCACCACCCCCGGCCAACGACGGCTTTGTCAGCCAAACAGGCCGGCCCTTTCAGAACCATTCATTCCCCCCCCCTCGCACGCCCGACCCTTGACCCGCCGGGTTGTGACATCACCAGCCTGATTTGTGATCGTTTTCATTGGCAGACACTCCTCCCTTGTTTCTCGCGTCTTTAAAAACTCCCCGTCTCCTATTTGGTGTCCCCGAAGCGCGTGGGGGGGGGGGGGGGGCGCTGCGACAAAAGGGATCTGCCAAGAGGGGCAGTGAATCGCGGGCCAGGGCCCTGACAAAGGAAGCCTGTTATCTCGCTATAAAAAGCCTCAAGAGGCCGGCCCAACGTAATGGCTTCATAACAGCAATTTAATTGTCTGGATTATCGAATCAGCGAGACACAGACATATTTGGATAATCACATCACGGCCTTAATAACGGGGGGGGGGGGGGGGGGGGGGGGGGGGTGGAGGGGTGGGGGGGGGGGGGGGGGGGGGGGGGGGGGCGACGGGCTTAAAAATAACTATGTGTCTATCATTTTATCATTTTTATAAAATGTTCGGGTATTTCACCGACTGCGATTTGTTCTGTAAGGCTGCATTCAGAGCGTCGCATTTTTGAGCGTTTTTCTATTTGTTATGTGCGTTTTTAAAGCGTTTTTGAGCTTTGGAGTTATTTTATTGGCCAATAGAGAACAAAATAGCATCCGTTTCATCATTTGTTACGTTTTTCAGCTTTTTCACCTGTTCTTATTCATTTTTTTGTTGAATTTTTCATTACTTTTTTTTTTTCGTAAGGAGTTAGGGGTGAATGGTTATGGTTAGGGTTAAAAGTAATTTTTTTTTATTTATTTTATTTTTATTATGTATTTATTATTGTTTATTTATTTTGTGGGGTTAGGATTGGGGTTAGGGTTTAGGATTGGGGTTAATATTAGGGTTTAGGGGTTGAAGTTATTTTATTTATTTGTATTATTATTTATTTTTTAATTAATAATAAAAATAATGAAAAAAAAATCTATATATTAATAAAAATAAATAATAATAAAAATAAATAAAATAACCTCAACCCAATAATATTAGCCCCTAACCCTAATAACCACAATACTAAACCCTAACTATTTACCTAACAAAATAAGTAAATAATAATAAAAATAAATAAAATAACCCCAACCCAATAATATTGACCCCTAACCCTAATAACTACAATCCTAAACCCTAAACGGGCTTAAAAATAACTATGTGTCTATCATTTTTATAAAATGTTCCGATATTTCACCGACTGCGATTTGTTCTGTAAGGCTGCATTCAGAGCGTGGCATTTTTGAGCGTTTTTCTATTTGTTGTGTGCGTTTTTAAAGCGTTTTTGAGCTTTGGAGTTATTTTATTAGCCGATAGAGAACAAAATATCATCCGTTTCATCATTTGTTAAGTTTTTCAGCTTTTACAAATAAAATAACCCCAACCCCTAAACCCTAATATTAACCCCAATCCTAAACCCTAACCCTAATCCTAACCCCACAAAATAAACAATAATAAATACATAATATTTATTCTTATTTCTTAGTTCTTATTTATTATTTTGTTGAATTTTTCATTTTTTTTAACTTTTTTTTTTCGTAAGGAGTTAGGGGTGAATGGTTATGGTTAAAAGTAATTTTTTTTAATTTTATTTTTATTATGTATTTATTATAGTTTATTTATTTTGTGGGGTTAGGATTAGGGTTTAGGATTGGGGTTAATATTAGAGTTAGGGGTTGGGGTTATTTTATTTATTTGTATTATTATTTATTTTTACCATTAATAATAAAAATAATGAATGGTTAGGGTTAAAAGTATTTTTTTTTATTTTTTTTATTTTTATTATGTATTTATTATTGTTTATTAATTTTGTGGGGTTAGGGGTTAGGATTGGGGTTAATATTAGGGTTAGGGGTTGGGGTTATTTTATTTATTTGTATTATTATTTTTATTTTTACCATTAATATTAAAAATAATGAAAAAAAATCTATATATTAATAATAAAAATAAATAATAATAAAAAAAAAAAATATAATAACCCCAACCCAATAATATTAACCCCTAACCCTAATAACTACAATACTAAACCCTAACCATTTACCTAACAAAATAAATAAGTAAATTAATAATAACAAAAATTACATACACAAATTTAAATAATAATAAAAAAATATTATAAAATAATAATAAAAATAAATAAAACCCCTAACCTCAATATTAACCCCTAATCCTAACCGCTAACCCTAACATTAACCCCAATACCAACCCCTAACCCTAATAAATCCAATCCTAAACCCTAACCATTTACCTAACAAAATAAACAAATAAGTAAAATGTATAATAATAACAATAATTACATTAAAAAAATTTAAATAATAATAATGAAAAAATATTATTATAAAAAATAATATAACAATTACATAATAGAAATAAATAAAAACCGAAACCCCAACCCCAATATTAACCCTTAATCCTAACCCCTAACCCTAATATTAACCCCAATAACCCTATTAAATCCAATCCTAAACCCTAACCATTTACCTAACAAAATAAATAAGTAAATGATTATTAATAATAACAATAATCATTTTTTCATTAATAATAAAAAAATATCATTATAAAAAAATTATATAAAAATTACATAATAAATAAATAAATAAATAATAAAAATAAATAAAAACCCAAACCCTAACCCCAATATTAACGCCTAATCCTAACCCTAATATTAACCCCAATCCTAACCCCTACTCCTTAACCTAACAAAACAAATAAGTAAATGAATAATATTAATAACAATAATTACATAATAAAAACATAATAAAATATATATATTTTTTCATTATTCATTTTTATTATGTAATTATTGTTATTATTATTAATTTACTTATTGATTATTTATTTTGTTAGGTTAAGGTTAAGGATTAGGGTTAGGGGTTATTTATTTTATTATGTATTTATTATTATGTTTAATTATTTACTTATTATTTATTTATTTTGTTAGGATTAGGTGTTAGGAATGGGGTTAATATTAGGGTTATTTTATTATTTATTCAATTATTATTATTAGTATTTAATTATTGCATTAGAGCACTAGAACACTCGGTTTCTATGGAACAAAAAGCAGCTCTAGAACTTTTTTGAGCTTCAGGCAACTTGGAGTAGTGATGCGAACCACTGACAATCGCGGCCCAATCACACATGTGTTTGGGGTGCCATTTATAGTGTTTTTTCTTTATTCTGCAGCGATTGCCGTGTGTTTTGGAATTGCAGCGATTCTGCTCTTGATGTCAAAAAGGCCAAGTGTGAACAGGGCCATGAAGGCATTTTTTGATATCTGCTCTATAAGTGCAAAAAATACCGGTTGATCCTGCCAGAAATCATGTAAGTGGATAAACCTCCCGAGCTCTCAGCCTGTGCTGACTGCTATCAGTTACATGGTTCCCAGACTACTGAGCATGACCTCTTATGTTACAGAAAGGATGAGTGGGGGGAGGTGTTCTGTAGTCCTGTCCTAAGGCAGAAAATCTGTAGCTATCCTTAATGTAACTGTGATTTGCTAAGGACTATGAGTATATTAATCTATTTAGCTAAAAAAAATAGAACAGATGTTTTCTTTTATTGCAAATAGACTTTAACATTTTTTTTTATACAATAATAAAATAAAATAAAATAAAAATAACACTAGGAATCCCATTAAGTTGATGATACATTTTTTTTTTTTTATTATTATTGTAAATGGACTTTAAAAAATGTTTAAAAAATAATAACTATTGTATAATTATTGTATAAAAAAAATAATAAAATGTATCAAAAAGTATCATTTAATGCATTAGTGTCAATTAAAAAAAAAAAAAAAAAAACTAACACTAACACATTAAATTAATGATACTTTTTGATACATTTTTTTTAATATACATTATAAATACTTGTTTTTATTTATTTTTTCAATTTCTATAGTTTTTCCATTTTTTTAAAATACTTTTTCCATCTTCTATTTCTGGGAAATATTATATCGCTGAAGATCTTGTAATAAGTCAGTGTCCTTTCTGTAAAAAAAAACAAAAAACGTGGCGTGTTGCAGCCCCTCCTCACAATAGGGATCTCTCTGAATAAAAGGATATTTATGCCCCCCTCCCCCACCCCCCGAAAGCAATAACACACATAGAACAATTTATTCTCATCAAAAATGGTAACAAAGTAATAAACCAAGTGGTATTGATTGCCTAATTGTTTGCTTAGACAAAACTTTTTTTTAAATTAAATAACAGAGAAGGTTTTTTTTTCTTTTTCGGTCTATATCCTGTTGGGGAGATTTCCCTTGACTTCCTGTCTAAGAATTGCAACAGGAAGTGAGAACAAATTTCTACAATGGGAGGGAAATTCCCACTTAGACAGTTGCCTCCATTGGAAGATTTGCCCTCACCTCCTGTCCCGGTGATAAATGTCAAACTTTGGATTTCTCATCACTTCCTGTTGGAGATAAAATGTCTCCAGGACCAATAGAGAGGGTGAATCTCTATAATGGCAACACAGACAGCAATAATAACCGTTTTTTAATTTGATTTTTATTTATTATTTTTATTATTAATATTATTTTATTTATTATTTTTTTTATTTTATATTTATTTTAAAAGTTAATTTTTTTTAGTTTTTATTAGTGATTTTTTTTACCCCTTTCCTACTCCACCTAAAAATAAAAAATAAAAGTTTGGCTGAAAAACTAAATTTAGGGGTCGATTTGAAGTATTCATACAGGTTGCACAAATGTTTACCATATTTTCTCTGATTTCTATGATCGTCAGCTCCACCTAGTGGCCAAAATGCGGTATGTTTTTCTGAAATACCTCAATCAGAAAATATACCACGTATGGCCACTAGATGGAGCCGATTATCATAGGAAATAATAGTATTAGAGAAAATAAAAAGTGAAAATTCGTGCAGCCTTCGCGAATGCTTGTGATATTCGTCCAATTAATGTTTTATAAAATATAGACCCCTAAGTATTCACAGGGCAACTTTTTTCTAATATTCACTGGATAGTTTGAAGAAAAAAAAAAAAAAGAAAATTGTTCCACTAGCCTATTAACAATTGACATGAATTCCTCTCTACAAAAATTTCTGGGTGATTCATACACAGTAGCAGTGACAATCTCCTATTTCAGGCACCGGCGGAGGATGGGTGAGGTTTCCAGTAACACACAGAATTCAGGTATGTGTCAGGGCTTTTGACACTTCAGTGTGTGGGAAAGCGATAGTAACAAGAACGGCCAATGTGCAAGGGTTATCAGATAAGCTTAGGCTTTTAATATAATATTTAAATCAAATTTTTAATAAATTTATAAAAAAAAAAAAAATAATTAATTTTTATTAATTAATTTCCATCATTGTCAAGATTTTTTTTGCCTTGCTGCTATTTGAAACTGTATTTAAATATTCTGCATTTTTTTCCACTATAATAAAAAAAAAAAAAAAAAAAACACATTCTCACCTGCAAAAAGATTTCAGCTTTTATTTTTTGCATCTGTCACAACGTTATATAATATATGCCATAACCGCATGAAAACTGAAGACAAATTAATTCACCTTGGTTGCGCGCTGTGCCATCACTGCAGTCACAAATTCTGAAAAGTAAAACTCATTTGTTGATGAAAAAAAAAAAAAAAAAACTATCAATTCAACTATCCTACCTACGTGCCGTTTACCTGCCATCGAACGAGGCGCCATCCTCGCTCACCTTGTCCGCATCGCCGTGACAACCTGTATTTCTTCTTGTCACAACAACTCTTGATGGCATCGGGGGGGCCACCGTCAATTAGTCTAATTAGTGGCGAAGGATGGCGCCTAATTAATCAGTCTGATTTAAATAAAAATCGGCCTCTCCTACCAGAGAGTTGAAAGTGCGATCGTTAATTGACGAGACCCGAGTTTAACTCCACGCGCGCCGAGGATTCGCCGTAGAGAGGTGGGAAAAGGAGGCACGAGGGGGCTTTTACCGCCTACGTAACACCTCACATCTGGAATGGCAGCAACACCTGCAAGTTTAATACGACTTCCATCTTTCTATTATTTATTTATTTTAAAGTTACTGATTGGCTTAAATTGTAACTTTATTCTTTTTTTTTTTTTTTTTTTTTTTTTAGCGCTTCCTTCTTTTAATACTTGACAAGCCACAATTAGGTTGACTTTGATTATGATCCAAAGAAGAATGGAACGGCCATGGGGGCACCGCCATCCCCCTTCTGACCTGCTTTATATGGGTAAGGGCATTTTTATATCGCTGCTTTTATATTATACTTGTTATATAGATGACAATTTTATTTATAAATTTAACACAAAATAAATATACATTTTGCACTATTTTTATATATTTTTTTAAAATTATATATTTTTTTACTTGTTATATAGATGACATTTTATTTTTAAAATTTATTAAAATGATTTTTAATTTTGTATTTTTTTTTTTTAAATGATAAAAGTTAATATATTTTTTTTACCATACATCACAGGACACAGAGCAGACTATAAACATAACTATCTTGGTTATGTGCCAGATAGGTATGTTTATAGCCTGCTCTGTGTCCCGTGATGTACTCCAAGAAATAGATTTTACAGGTAATGTTTCGAAAAAAGTATTAATTTCCATTCCACTTCACAATTATGTGTCACTTTGTGTTGGTCTATCACATAAAATCCCAATAAAATACTTTTACATTTTTGGTCACAACGTGACAAAATGTGAAAAATGTCAAGGGGTGTGAATACTTTTTCAAGGCACTGTAGGTATTATATCCTAATCTGTTGACTTTGGAGTTAGCATTGCTTTATAAAAAATTTTTAAAAATTGGCATCAAAAATTCTTAGCTCTGCCAATATCTGAAAAGGATCACAAGGCCAATTTGTTGAGGTACCATTTGGGCCTCCAAGGAATCCTCACGTACGTTTGCGCCTTTGTCCAGATCCCAAGCTGGCCGACACTTGTACGGATGGAGGACAGACGAGGACTGTCCTGGGGAAACCCTAGACCCGTAGAAAACACCCAGCCACCTCCTTTCATGTGTGATCTGTGCTCTGAGTCACTCCAGACTCCGGGGATGATTGTGTGGTGAATCAGAGATTGATAAATCATCTTTTATGTAGACGTGGGAGAAGATGTGATCTGTCCCGCATTGTGACATGTTGTCTGCCTTTTATCGCTTTGTTTTGGGTGTGGGAAGAATTGGATTTTTATTTTTTTACATGAAGGCATTCATTTAGGTAACATTTTACTCCTGTGTCAGTGAATTAGGGTTAAACCACGTGACCCCGCTTCATAAGGATCGCTGTTCCTCCTCAGGGCGTTGGCGATAAATAGAATAATACACCCTTCCCTGAGATGGGCTACCTGGAGATCACTCTCAGAATGTGCTTCATTTCTCACCTACTCCATTACACTCGGAATCATCCAGTTACTTTACTACATATACACATATCTCCCCCTCTCCTGTCCCCTCTCCCTCTTCTTCTCTCCCTCTTCTATCCCTCTTCCCCCTCTTCTCTCCCTCTGATCTCCCTCTTCTCTCCCCTTTTCTCCCTCTTCCCCTTCTTCTATCCCTCTTCCCCCTCTTCTCTCCCTCTGATCTCCCTCTTCCCCCTCTTCTCTCCCCTTTTCTCCCTCTTCCCCTTCTTCTCTCCCTCTTCCCCCTCTTCTCTCCCTCTTCCCCCTCTTCTCTCCCTCTTCCCCCTCTCCTCCCCTTTTTCCCGCCGCTCTCCTTCTCTTCCCCGTCCCGCTCTCCTTCTCTCCCTCTTTCCCCTCTCCTGTCCCCTCTCTCCCCCCTCTCCTCCCCCTCCCCCTCTCTTCCCCAGTCCCCTCTCCTTCTCTTCCTCTTCCCCAGTCCCTTCTCCTTCTCTTCCTCTTCCCCAGTCCCCTCTCCTTCTCTTCCTCTTCCCCAGTCCCCTCTCCTTCTCTTCCTCTTCCCCAGTCCCCTCTCCTTCTCTTCCTCTTCCCCAGTCCCCTCTCCTTCTCTTCCTCTTCCCCAGTCCCCTCTCCTTCTCTTCCTCTTCCTCGTCCCCGCTCCTTCTCTTCCTCTTCCTCGTCCCCGCTCCTTCTCTTCCTCGTCCCCGCTCCTCCTCCTCCTCTTCCTCGTCCCCGCTCCTTCTCCTCCTCTTCCTCGTCCCCGCTCCTTCTCCTCCTCTTCCTCGTCCCCGCTCCTCCTCCTCCTCTTCCTCGTCCCCGTCCCCTCTCCTCCTCGTCCCTGTCCCCTCTCCTCCTCTCCCTGTCCCTGTCCCCCTCCCTCCTCCTCTTTCCCTGTCCCCTCTCCTCCTCTTCCCTGTCCCCTCTCCTCCTCTTCCCTGTCCCCTCTCCTCCTCTTCCCCGTCCCCTCTCGTCCTCTTCCCTGTCCCCCGTCTCATCTTCCTCGTCCCCGTCCCATCCCATCTCCTTCTCTTCCCCGTCCCCTCTCGTCCTCTTCCCTGTCCCCCGTCTCATCTTCCTCGTCCCCGTCCCTGTCCCATCCCATCTCCTTCTCTTCCCCGTCCCCTCTCCTTCTCTTCCCCGTCCCCTCTCCTTCTCTTCCCCGTCCCCTCTCCTTCTCTTCCCCGTCCCCTCTCCTTCTCTTCCCCGTCCCCTCTCCTTCTCTTCCCAGTCCCCTCTCCTTCTCTTCCCAGTCCCCTCTCCTTCTCTTCCCAGTCCCCTCTCCTTCTCTTCCCCGTCCCCTCTCCTTCTCTTCCCCGTCCCCTCTCCTTCTCTTCCCCGTCCCCTCTCCTTCTCTTCCCCGTCCCCTCTCCTTCTCTCCCTCGTCCCCTCTCCTTCTCTCCCTCGTCCCCTCTCCTTCTCTCCCTCGTCCCCTCTCCTCCTCTTCCCCGTCCCCTCTCCTCCTCTTCCCTGTCCCCCGTCTCATCTTCCTCGTCCCTGTCCCTGTCCCATCCCATCTCCTTCTCTTCCCCGTCCCCTCTCCTTCTCTTCCCCGTCCCCTCTCCTTCTCTTCCCCGTCCCCTCTCCTTCTCTGCCCCGTCCCCTCTCCTTCTCTTCCCCGTCCCCTCTCCTTCTCTTCCCCGTCCCCTCTCCTTCTCTTCCCCGTCCCCTCTCCTTCTCTTCCCCGTCCCCTCTCCTTCTCTTCCCCGTCCCCTCTCCTTCTCTTCCCCGTCCCCTCTCCTTCTCTTCCCCGTCCCCTCTCCTTCTCTTCCCCGTCCCCTCTCCTTCTCTCCCTCGTCCCCTCTCCTTCTCTCCCTCGTCCCCTCTCCTTCTCTCCCTCGTCCCCTCTCCTTCTCTCCCTCGTCCCCTCTCCTTCTCTTCCCTGCCCCCGTCCCCTCACCTTCTCCTTCTCCTTCTCTTTCTCATCCCCGTCCCCTCCCCTTCTCTTCCTCATCCCCTTCCCCTCCTCCTTCTCTTTCTCCTCTACCTCATCCCCTCTCCTCCTCTTCCCCATCCCTGTCCCCTCTAGTCCTCTTCCCTGTCCCCTCTCGTCCTCTTCCCTGTCCCCTCTCGTCCTCTTCCCTGTCCCCCGTCTCATCTTCCTCGTCCCCGTCCCTGTCCCGTCCCATCTCCTTCTCTTCCCCGTCCCATCTCCTTCTCTTCCCCGTCCCATCTCCTTCTCTTCCCCGTCCCCTCTCCTTCTCTTCCCCGTCCCCTCTCCTTCTCTTCCCCGTCCCCTCTCCTTCTCTTCCCCGTCCCCTCTCCTTCTCTTCCCCGTCCCCTCTCCTTCTCTTCCCCGTCCCCTCTCCTTCTCTTCCCCGTCCCCTCTCCTTCTCTTCCCCGTCCCCTCTCCTTCTCTTCCCCGTCCCCTCTCCTTCTCTTCCCCGTCCCCTCTCCTTCTCTTCCCCGTCCCCTCTCCTTCTCTCCCTCGTCCCCTCTCCTTCTCTTCCCTGCCCCCGTCCCCTCTCCTTCTCTCCCTCGTCCCCGTCCCCTCACCTTCTCCTTCTCTTCCTCATCCCCGTCCCCTCTCCTCCTCTTCCCCGTCCTCTCCTTCTCCTCCTCTTTCCCTTCTCCTCCTCGTCCTCTCCTTCTCCTCCTCGTCCCCTCTCCTTCTCCTCCTCGTCCCCTCTCCTTCTCCTCCTCGTCCCCTCTCCTTCTCCTCCTCGTCCCCTCTCCTTCTCCTCCTCGTCCCCTCTCCTTCTCCTCCTCGTCCCCTCTCCTTCTCCTCCTCGTCCCCTCTCCTTCTCCTCCTCGTCCCCTCTCCTTCTCTTCCTCATCCCCTCTCCTTCTCTTCCTTATCCCCTCTCCTTCTCTTCCTTATCCCCTCTCCTTCTCTTCCTCCTCCCCGTCCCCTCTCCTTCTCTTCCTCATCCCCGTCCCCTCTCCTTCTCTTCCCCGTCCCCTCTCCTTCTCTTCCTCATCCCCGTCCCCTCTCCTTCTCTTCCTCATCCCCGTCCCCTCTCCTTCTCTTCCTCATCCCCGTCCCCTCTCCTTCTCTTCCTCATCCCCATCCCCTCTCCTTCTCTTCCTCATCCCCGTCCCCTCTCCTTCTCTTCCTCTTCGCCGTCCCCTCTCCTTCTCTTCCTCTTCCCCGTCCCCTCTCCTTCTCTTCCTCTTCCCCGTCCCCTCTCCTTCTCTTCCTCTTCCCCGTCCCCTCTCCTTCTCTTCCCTGTCCCCTCTCCTTCTCTTCCTCTTCCCCGTCCCCTCTCCTTCTCTTCCTCTTCCCCGTCCCCTCTCCTTCCTCTTCCCCGTCCCCTCTCCTTCTCTTCCTCTTCCCCGTCCCCTCTCCTTCTCTTCCTCTTCCCCGTCCCCTCTCCTTCTCTTCCTCTTCCCCGTCCCCTCTCCTTCTCTTCCTCTTCCCCGTCCCCTCTCCTTCTCTTCCTCTTCCCCGTCCCCTCTCCTTCTCTTCCCCGTCCCCTCTCCTTCTCTTCCCCGTCCCCTCTCTTCCTCTTCCTCTTCCTCTTCCCCGTCCCCTCTCCTTCTCTTCCTCTTCCTCTTCCTCTTCCTCTCGTCCCCTCTCCTCCTCCTCGTCCCCTCTCCTCCTCCTTCTCGTCCCCTCTCTCTCCCTTTTCCCCCCCTCTCCTTCTCTCCCCTCCTCTTTCCCGTACCCCTCTCCTCCTCTTCCCCAGTCCCCTCTTCTTCTCTTCCCCGTCCCCTCTTTCTTTCTTGTCCCTACTCTCCTCGATCTTCTCTCTCTCCTCATTCTTTTCTCCCCCTTTCTCTTCACTCTCTCCTCCTTTCTCTTCCTCCCCTCTCCTCTCCTCTCCTCTCTCTCTCTCTCTCTTTACTTTCTCTTCTCTCCCCTCTCCCACTTCTTCTCTCTCTCTCCTCTTATTTATCCCCATTTCTCCTTTTTTGGTCCTCTATTCTCTCCTCTAGTGTTCTTTTCTCCTTCACTCTCTTTATTCTGGTTTTGCCATACTTTACCCTTCTCCTCCTCTCCTCTTTCTCTTCACCCCCACTCCCCTTCTACCCCCTGCTCATCCTTTTTCTCCACCTTTAATGTCTATCTTCTCTATCTCCTCTCCATCCCTCTCATTTCCTTTTATCTCTTTCTCTCCCTACATCCACCTCTCTCCAACTTCCTTAGCACTCTGTACAGCTGCCATATATATATATATATATATATATATATATATATATATATGTTGTATCAACGTGTGTCATAATGAATGCATTATGTACATTAATTACATATTTCATGTTAATTATTATCACACATGAGTTTTCACAACATATGGATGCCATTTCCAGAGACAATTTGCTGCTAGGCAGTCACATCCGTCCACGAAACGCGTGTCGCAATCCATGCAAACATATGGCTGTGCGGCCCTAATATGACACTAAACATATGTACAGGATTGGATTCTGCTAGAACTGTTTAACTGCGATACAAACGGAGATCTCCAGAAATTCATGACGGCACGCACGCCGAGAAATCGCTCGAACCTGCACCAATTAGGAACATTACAAGTCCTGCTAAATTCAATCCAGAAAATCCAACCCCGCTGGAAGAGGGTGCAAATCTCAGCCTGCCGCAAGAAAGCGCAAAAGGTTAGATCTGGTGTCAATATATTTTGGCTGTCCGGGTCCCCAATTTATCAGATCTTCAGCTTAAGTCATTAGCAGTTCAACACTCCCTAAGGCAAATGAATTGTCCAAATGTGATTGTTTTCCATACAAATGGCGTCAACTTACACATAAAACGTTGCAAAAAAATCTTAATTGGTCTCTAAACAAATTACACCCAATAGGGGATTTTTTTTTCTGCTGCATTCTCCCCTATATAAAATATTTTTTTTTAGATAAAAATATTATAATTATTTTATTTAAAATATTATATTACTAAAATATTTCAAAACACCATCCATATGACAATTGTAAAATGCATTCTTCACCAAAAATATATATATTTTTTTAATTAAAAGAAAGTGCAAAATGAATAGGCATTTTTGAGAAATTAAAAATAAAATGTCATCTATATAACAAGTAAAAATATGTGTATATATATATATATATATATATATATATATATATATATATATATATATATATATATATATATATATAATTTTAAATATAAAAAGTGCAAAAATAATATATTTCTTGTTAAATTATAAATAAAATGTCATCTATATAACAAGTAAAAATTTGATTTTTTTCTACATACTTTACCTGTAAAATCCTTTTCTTGGAGTACATTACAGGACACAGAGCAGGCTATTAATTATACAGGTAAGTATGTAGAAAAAAAATCCAATTAATTCCTTGAAATACATCATGGGACACAAAGCAGGCTACAAATTGTATTTTTTCTACATACTTTAGCTGTAAAATACATTTCTTGGAGTACATGATGGGACACAGAGCAGGCTATTAATTGGATTTTTTTCTACATACTTTACTTGTAAAATCCTTTTCTTGGAGTACATCACAGGACACAGAGCAGGCTATTAATTATACAGGTAGGTATGTAGAAAAAAATCCAATTAATAGCCTGCCCTGTGTCCTGTGATGTACTTCAAGAAATGGATTTTACAGGTAAAGTATGTAGAAAAAAAAAATCCAATGAATTCCTTTTAGTACATCATGGGACACATAGCAGGCTATAAATTTGATTTTTTTTCTACATACTTACCTGTATAATTAATAGCCTGCGCTGTGTCCCGTGATGTACTCCAAGGAATTAACTATACAGGTAAGTATGTAGAAAAAAAAATCCAATTCATTGGAGTACATCACGGGACACCAAGCCTGGCTACAAATTGTATTTTTTCTACATACTTTACCTGTAAAATCCATTTCTTGGAGTACATCACGGGACACAGAGCAGGCTATTAATTGGATTTCTTTATACATACTTACCTGCATATTTAATAGCCTGCGCTGTGTCCTGTGATGTACTCCAAGAAATGGATTTTACATTTTACTTGTTATACAGATGTAGATATTATATAGATTTAAAAATGTTGGTTTGTTATAATTTCAATAGGTTTATAGCCTGCTGTGTGTCCCGTGATGTTCTCAAAGAAATGGATTTTGAAGGTAAAATATGTAGAAAAAAAATGTATAGCCTGCTTTGTGTCCCGTGATGTACTCCAAGGAATTATTTATACAGGTAAGTATGTAGAAAAAATCCAATTAATTCCTTGGAGTACATCACAAGATAAAAAAAAAAAGCAGGCTATAAATTGTATTTTTTCTACATACTTAGCTGTAAAATCCATTTCTTGGAGTACATCACGGGACACACAGCAGGCTATAAACATAACCCAGATAGTTATGTTTATAGCCTGCTATGTGTCCCGTGGTGTATAATAAAAAAAGTGCAAAATTAATTAGCTTTTTTGATAAACTAAAAATAAAATGTTATCTATATAACAAGTAATAAATATCATTTTTTTTATACAAAAAAAGTGCAAAATTAATATTTATTTCTTGTTAAATTATAAATAAAATGTCATCTATATAATAAGTAAAAATTTGAGTTTTATGGATACTTACTGGTAAAAAAACATTTCTTGGAGTACATCACGGGACACACAAAGCCTGCTCTTTATAGCCTGCTCTGTGTCTCGCTGTGTATGAGAAGAAAAAAAATAACCTTTTTTTTAATAAAAAAAAAGTGCAAAATGAATATGCATTTTTGATAAATTAATAATAAAATGTCATCTATGTAACATGTAAAAAAAAAAATATATATTTTTTTTATACAAAAAAATGTGCAAAATTTATATTTGTTACTTGTGCAATTATAAATAAAATATCACCTACAGTACCTTGAAAAAGTATTCATACCCCTTGACATTTTTCACATTTTGTCATGTTACAACCAAAAGCCTAAATGTATTTTATTGGGATTTTATGTAATAGACCAACACAAAGTGGCTCATAATTGTGAATTGGAAGGAAAATAATAAATGTTTTTCAATTATTTTTTACAAATAAATATCTGAAAAGTGGGGGGGGGGCATTTGTATTCAGCCCCCTTTACTCCGATACCCCTAACTAAAATCTAGGGGACCCAATTGCCTTCAGAAGTCACTTAATTAGTAGAGTCCACCTGTGTGTAAGTTAATCTCAGTATAAAAACAGCTGTTTTGTGAAGCCCTCAGAGGTTTGTTAGAGAACCTTAGTGAATAAACAGCATCATGAAGGCCGAGGAACACACCAGACAGGTCAGGGATAAAGTTATGGAGAAGTATAAAAGTATAAAGCAGGGTTGGGTTATAAAAAATCTCCCAAGCTTTGAACATCTCACGGAGCTCTGTTCAATCCATCATCAGAAAATGGAAAGAGTATGGCACAACTACAAACCTACCAAGACATGAACGTCCACCTAAACTGACCCGGCCGGGCAAGGAGAGCATTCATCAGAGAAGAGCCAAGAGGTCCATGGTAACTCTGGAGGAGCTGCAGAGATCCACAGCTCAGGGGGGAGAATCTGTCCACAGGACAACTATTAGTCGTGTTCTCCACAAATCTGCCCTTTATGGAAGAGTGACAAGAAAAAAGACATTGGTGAAAGAAAGTCATAAGAAGTCCTGTTTGCAGTTTGTGAGAAGCCATGTGGGGGAGGGGAGCAAACATGTGGAAGAAGGTGATCTGGTCAGAGGAGACCACAACTGTACTTTTTGGCCTAAAAGCAAAACGTAATGTGTGGCGGAAAACAAACACTGCCCATCACCCTGAACACACCATCACCACCGTGAAACATGGTGGTGGCAGTATCATGTGGTGGGGATGCTTTTCTTCAGCAGGAACAGGGAAGCTGGTCAGAGTTGATGAGAAGATGGATGTGTCAGGGCTGGGCTCAGCTCTCCCTTCTCAGTACTCAGCTGTCGGTTAATTGCCTGTACTCATCGGTTCCATAGTGGCTCACCTGGTGTTCGTTTCCTACTCTTCAGTATAGCCCACAGCCATCCCTTTTGGGCTATTTAAACTGCCTGGCTCATTCATTCAGCGCCTTTGCCTTGGTCAACATATCTAGAGACTCTCTGCTGTGTTTTTGTTGAAGACTTGCCTGGCTGATGTCCCTTCTGGTTCCTGATCCTGTCTGTTGCCTCCAACTACGCTGATATCTGGCTTCCTGATTTCCTGGCTTGTTCTGACTATCCGATTATGCTACTAAACCCATGATTTGACTATGTTTACTATTTGTACTATTTGTACCACTTTATTAAAAGGTGTGATTTTTTTTTTTCTGTCTCCGTCTGTTTCATGGTTCCTGACAGGATGGAGCCAAATACAGAACAATCTTAGAAGAAAACCTGTTAGAGTCTGCAAAAGACTTGAAACTTGGGCTGCAGGACAGCAGGACAATGACCCGAAACATACAGCCAGAGCTACAACGGAATGGTTTAGATCAAAGAATATTCATGTGTTAGAATAGCCCAGTCACAGTCCAGACCTAAATCCCATTGAGAATCTGTGACAAGACTTGAAAATTGCTGTTCACAGACGCTCTCCATCCAGACAGAGCTTGAGATATTCTGCAAAGAAGAATAGGCAAAAATGTCCTCTCTAGATGTGCAAAGCTGGTAGAGACATCCCCAAAAAGACTTGCAGCTTTAATTGCAGTGAAAGTATTGACTCGGGGGGGGCGCCATACAAATGCCCCCCACACTTTTCACATACCGTATATACTCGAGTATAAGCCGACCCAAATATAAGCCGAGGTACCTAATTTTACCACAAAAAAATGGGAAAACTTATTGACTCGAGTATAAGCCTAGGGTGAGAAATGTGCAGCTACTGTAAGTAGAAAAGAGGGTCAACAGTGCCTATTTGCAGCCTCACTGTGCCCATTACCATGCCTCAATGTGCCCATTTGTATCCTCACTGTGCCCATTTCCATGCCTCACTGTGCCCATTTGCAGCCTCACTGTGCCCATTTCCATGCCTCACTGTGCCCATTTGCAGCCTCACTGTGCCCATTTGCAGCCTCACTGTGCCCATTTGCAGCCTCACTGTGCCCATTTGCAGCCTCACTGTGCCCATTTCCATGCCTCACTGTGCCCATTTGCAGCCTCACTGTGCCCATTTCCATGCCTCACTGTGCCCATTTGCAGCCTCACTGTGCCCATTTCCATGCCTCACTGTGCCCATTTGCAGCCTCACTGTGCCCATTTGCAGCCTCACTGTGCCCATTTCCATGCCTCACTGTGCCCATTTGCAGCCTCACTGTGCCCATTTGCAGCCTCACTGTGCCCATTTGCAGCCTCAATGTTCCCATTTGCAGCCTCAATGTTCCCATTTGCAGCCTCACTGTGCCCATTTGCAGCCATAGGTCCCCTGAACTTCAAACTTGGTAGTTAAGGGTTCCTAGATGCCCCCTAGCTGCAGACAATTTGGGGTCTCTGGAGCCAAAGGGTCCCGACATGACATTGCTGCAGATGGACACAGTAGGCCGACTTTGGGGCCCCCGTATTTCGGGGCCACTTGGTGCTAGGAAAAAAAAAACCACATTCAGAAAGTGACAGTATCACCTCCTGAACATGGAAACTGCAGCTCGATGGTCCAATAATGGACGTGTCATGTGATGGAATTCCAGGTGACTGTAATGAGGATTTCGGAGGCGGAAGGGTTGGTCACGTGCGAGAATTGAGCACTTAGCGAGGACAAAGTCCAGCAGGTAGCCTATAATTTACGGCCAATTGGCGTTCATTAATAAGAGAAACAAGTTGGTCTTTGTTGGAAGCGTGTGTGAAGTCGCAGGTCCTGAGATGAGATGAGAGGGTGGGGGGCGGTAATTATCACTTTCGGACGGGTCCCTTGAAAATCCCCCAAAAGATTAGCTGAGCATTAGAGCCTCGGCTACTGTGTAATATAAAAGGACAGGTGTCCTCCCGGGACCGGCCGCACCCAGGACTAAAACTTTAATTGCACAAGTGACAGTTTGTGTCCCGAGTTCCGGGCCCTGTAATAATGAGATTAGAGGATTCCCAGTGCCAGGGGAGAGGAGACAACCAAGGTGGTCGTTTAAAGGGAGACTCCAGAACTTTCCAGGAGAAAGAGGAAAACAAAAATATAGGATGACCATGGTGTGTGCAGAGTATTTCAGGAGAGGAGAGTTATAGAGAAAGGAGCAGAGTCCTCCAGCGGTGCAGAGTATTTCAGGAGAGGAGAGTTATAGAGGAAGGAGCAGAGTCCTCCAGCAGTGCAGAGTATTTCAGGAGAGGAGAGTTATAGAGGAAGGAGCAGAGTCCCCCAGCAGAGCAGAGTATTTCAGGAGAGGAGAGTTATAGAGGAAGGAGCAGAGTCCTCCAGCAGTGCAGAGTATTTCAGGAGAGGAGAGTTATAGAGGGAGGAGCAGAGTCCTCCAGCAGTGCAGAGTATTTCAGGAGAGTTATAGAGGAAGGAGCAGAGTCCTCCAGCAGTGCAGAGTATTTCAGGAGAGGAGAGTTATAGAGGAAGGAGCAGAGTCCTCCAGCAGTGCAGAGTATTTCAGGAGAGGAGAGTTATAGAGGAAGGAGCAGAGTCCTCCAGCAGTGCAGAGTCTTTCAGGAGAGGAGAGTTATAGAGGAAGGAGCAGAGTCCTCCAGCAGTGCAGAGTATTTCAGGAGAGGAGAGTTATAGAGGAAGGAGCAGAGTCCTCCAGCAGAGCAGAGTATTTCAGGAGAGGAGAGTTATAGAGGAAGGAGCAGAGTCCTCCAGCAGTGCAGAGTATTTCAGGAGAGGAGAGTTATAGAGGAAGGAGCAGAGTCCTCCAGCAGTGCAGAGTATTTCAGGAGAGGAGAGTTATAGGAGGAAGGAGCAGAGTCCTCCAGCAGTGCAGAGTATTTCAGGAGAGAAGAGTTATAGAGTAAGGAGCAGAGTCCTCCAGCAGAGCAGAGTATTTCAGGAGAGGAGAGTTATAGAGGAAGGAGCAGAGTCCTCCAGCAGAGTATTTCAGGAAGGAGAAGAGTTCTGACAATGATAGATGAGGGATCCTGATTTCCCGGAGTCTCTTCTCTGACATGTGCTCCTCATCTAATCTTTACGATCCTCCTCTGATGCCCATTACCAGGACATTTGAAAGCCATTACGGGGGATATTTTGGAGACAGAGCGGGCACAGTTTGGGAAAATCCCGAGTCACATTGTGTGCTTTCCATTTTAATTGGTCGGCACAACGTATCTGCAGATCTTTACAGAGTCATTACCGTCTGCAGACGAGGGGTAGAGACTCTTCTTTCTAATTGCTTAAGCTGTTTGAAAGCTTTGTGCCAGATGACGCGGCGTCCAACAATGGGGACAACTGGGGGGCAAATCGTTGAATGTGTATCTTCTCACTCTGTTACTTTGTTACAATATTTTATGCTTTCTTGTACAACAATTTTTTTTTAGGAAGAACACAAAATATATCCTTGTAGTGGGGCCCCCGCACTGCAAGGGTCTGTCCATAGACACGCATAGCGCAGCCCAGCCATAACCCCGCCCCCTCATTTTAGGATTTAACTAGACATGTGCAGAACGGAAAATTTGTTTCGATTCATTATTTACATAAATTAGGAATTAGTTTAGTCCAACTCGTTTTCGGAATTCGTTTTCAAAATCAATTTCGAAGAGTTTTCCAAATTCCAAAGAGAATAAAATAGAATATCACGATTATGAATTTGAAAATGATTTGAATTCGAATTTCGTCCGAATTTTTTTTTTCGTTATTTTGGATTTGTTTCAATTCGGTACTTTTCTCATTCGGATACATCAGGATAAAAACGACAGTTTTTCGAATTCCAAAAGTTTTCGAATAGTTTTTCCAATTTCCAAAGAGAATAAAATAGAATAGAAAATAAAGGGATGGAATAGAAATAAAAAATAAATAGAAAAAATAAAGATATTCTATCCCTTTATTTTTTATTCAATTTTATTCTCTTTGGAAATTCGAAAAATGAAAAAATAAAAAAAAAAATGAAAAATTTGAATTTAAAAACTGTTTGAATTTCATCCAAACTATTAATAAAAATATTTTTTGCGTTATAAACAAAAAAGGAAGAGTGACAATTTAGAAAAAAATAAAAAAATTTTTTGCTATAATAAATATCCCACATTTTTTTTTTTTTAATCAAAAAAACTAATTTTTTGCTCAGTTTAGGCCGATATGTATTCTTCTACATATTTTTGGTTTGGTTCCTACCATCCCTGCACTGAGTTCCCGGGTCTGTACACCCGCTGTGCCCATTATGAGGGGTTCCCACCATCCCTGCACTGAGTTCCCGGGTCTGTACACCCGCTGTGCCCATTATGAGGGGTTCCCACCATCCCTGTGCTGAGTTCCCAGGTCTGTACACCTGTTGTGCCCATTATGAGGGGTTCCCACCATCCCTGTGCTGATTTCCCAGGTCTGTACACCTGCTATGCCCATTATGAGGGGCTCCCACCATCCCTGTGCTGAGTTCCCGGGTCTGTACACCCGCTGTGCCCATTATGAAGGGTTCCCACCATCCCTGCGCTGAGTTCCCGGGTCTGTACACCCGCTGTGCCCATTATGAAGGGTTCCCACCATCCCTGCGCTGAGTTCCCAGGTCTGTACACCCGCTGTGCCCATTATAAGGGGTTCCCACCATCCCTGTGCTGAGTTCCCTGGTCTGTACACCCGCTGTGCCCATTATGAGGGGTTCCCACCATCCATTTGCTGAGTTCCCGGGTCTGTACACCCGCTGTGCCCATTATGAGGGGTCCCCACCATCCCTGCACTGAGTTCCTGGGTCTGTACACCCGCTGTGCCCATTATGAGGGGTTCCCATCATCCCTGTGCTGAGTTCCCGTGTCTGTACACCCGTTGTGCCCATTATGAGGGGTCCCCACCATCCCTGCACTGAGTTCCTGGGTCTGTACACCCGCTGTGCCCATTATGAGGGGTTCCCACCATCCCTGTGCTGAGTTCCCTGGTCTGTACACCCGCTGTGCCCATTATGAGGGGTTCCCTCCATCCCTGTGTTGAGTTCCCGGGTCTGTACACCTGCTGTGCCCATTATGAGGGGTTCCCACCATCCCTGTGCTGAGTTGCCGGGTCTGTACATCTGCTGTGCCCATTATGAGGGGTTCCCACCATCCCTGTGCTGAGTTGCCAGATCTCACTGAGCCTTGGCTACCCATGACCCTGTTGCTGGTTTGCCGGCTCTCCTTCCTGACCACTGCATATCTGGAACATCCCACAAGAGCTGCAGTTTTGGAGTCGCTCTGACCCCAGTCATCCAACCATTACAATTTGACCCTTGTCAAAGCATCTCAAATCTTTACACTTGTCCACGTTTTTCTGCTTTCAACACATAAACTTCAGGGACAACATGTTTACTTGCTGCCTTATATATCCCACCCACTTTCAGATGTCATTGTAATGAGATAATTGACGATATTCACTTTACCAGTCAGTGGTCATAATGTTATGGTTAATCAGTATATACACTATATTATCAAAAGTATTGGGGCGCCTGCATTTACACACACATGAACTTTAACGACATCCCAGTCTTATTCCGTAGGGTTCAATATTGAGTTTGCCCACCCTTTGCAGCTATAACAGCTTCAACTCTTCTGGGAAGTCTGTCCACGAGGTTTAGGAGTGTGTCTATGGGGGTGTTGGACCATTCTTCCAGAAGCACATTTGTGAGGTCAGTTACTGATGTTGGACAAGAAGGTCTGGCTCGCAGTCTCCGCTCTAAATCATCCCAAAGGTGTTCTATGGGGTTTGAGGTCAGGACTCTGTGCAGGCCAGTCAAGTTCCTCCACCCCAAATTCGCTCATCCACCTCTTTATTAACCTTGCTTTGTGCACTGGTCCCAATCATTTGGTGGAGGGGGGGTTATAGTGTGGGGTTGTTTTTCAGGGGTTGGGCCTGGCCCCCTTAGTTCCAGTGATGGGAACTCTTAAGGTATCAGCATACCAAGACATTTTGGAAAATTTCATGCTCCCAACTTTGTGGGAACAGTTTGGGGACGGCCCCTTCCTGTCCCAACATGACTGCCCACCAGTGTACAAAGGTGATGATGATCCCACTGAGCAGGCGGATCGCAGCCGCAGTCCACCCTGTGTGAAAGGGGCCTAAAAGCACAACTTTGACTTTTGCACACCAGCTACAATGCTTGCAATCACAATATTCTGCTGCATCGGTTCACACTGATACGGTGCGGGATTGGCTGTCAATAGTGTCAATATTAGGCCTGGTTCACACCTATGCAGGTTGCAGTTTTGCATATTGCAGGTGCATTTTGCATTTTTCAATACACGTTTTTGATCTATGAAAACAAAAAAAAAAATGAAAAAAGTCACTGGCCATTTCCATAAAATGCACAGATATGAACATGACCCATAGGAAACTATGTTATATGGACTGTAGTGTGTTTCTGCAAAAACGAAAAATGCACAAAAAAATATAAAAAATAAATGCATAGGTGTGAACCAGGCCTGATTCCTGTCCGAATCACAAGAGACTTTCAGTGTGAACCGAGACTAAGAGAGAGAACTTTCATTGCAGAAACGGACTTGAAACAAAGTATCCTCGGAAAATAAACAAAGTATCTTAGGAAAAAAAAAATATCCTTGGAAAATGAACAAAATGTATACATGGAAAAAAAAAAATGTAAATTAAAAAAAAAGTATCCCTGGAAAAGAAACAAAAATATCCTTTTAAAATAAACAAAATGTATACATTGAAAATAAACAATGTATACCTGGGAAAAAAAAAAAAAGTATCATGGGAAAAAATCTAAATATATACACGGAAAATTAGCTCTACGACCTGGGCCCTCCTGTATTGAACTGTACAGTAATTGTACTGTCCGCCCTCTACACTGTCAAGTGATGCATAAACTGTTGCCACTATATAAATCGTGTATAATATTATTATTACTGAAAATAAACAAAGAATCCTTGGAAAATAAACAAAATGTATCCTTGGAAAATAAACAAAATATATACATGGAAAATTAGCTCTACGAGCCAGGCCCTCCTGTATTGAACTGTACAGTAATTGTACTGTCCCCCCTCTACACTGTCAAGTGATGCATAAACTGTTGCCACTATATAAATCGTGTATAATATTATTATTATTATTACTGAAAATAAACAAGGAATCCTTGGAAAATAAACAAAATGTATCCTTGGAAAATAAACAAAATATATACATGGAAAATTAGCTCTACGAGCCGGGCCCTCCTGTATTGAACTGTACAGTAATTGTACTGTCCCCCCTCTATACTGTCAAGCGCTGCGTAAACTGTTGGCGCTACATAAATTGTGTATATTATTATTGAAAATAAACAAGGAATCCTTGGAAAATAAATAAAAATATCTACTTGGAAAATAAACAAAATATATGCATGGAAAATTAAGAAAATATACATGGAAAATAAAATATCCTCGGAAAATAAAGACTCAATGGAAAATAAACAAAGTATCCTTTTAAAATAAACAAAATGTATACATTGAAAATAAAAAACGTATCCTTGGAAAAAAATCTAATCATATACCATATATACTCGAGTATAAGCCGAGGCACCTAATTTTACCACAAAAAACTGAGAAAACGTATTGACTCGAGTATAAGCCTAGGGTGAGAAATGCGCAGCTACTGTAAGTGGAAAAGACGGTCAACAATGCCCATTTGCAGCCTCACTGTGCCTATTTGCAGCCTGTCCCTTCTGTATTGAATTGTACTGTAATTGTGTTGTCCCCCCTCTACATTGTAAAGCGCTGGGTAAACTGTTGGCACTATATAAATCGTGTATAATAATATTAGTATTATTATTGAAAATAATCAAAAATATCTACATGGAAAATAAACAAAATATACATTGAAAATAAACAAAATATATACATGGAATAGTAAGAAAATATACATGGAAAATGAACAAAGCATCCTCGTAAAATAAACAAAAAACAGTGGAAAATAAAGTATCCTTTTCAAATAAACAAAATGTATACATTGAAAATAAACAAAATTAAAACATGGAAAATAAAGAAAGTATACACGGACAATAAACAAAATGTATCCCCGGAAAACAAAGTATACTTGGATAATAAAGTATGCATGAAAAATACAACAATGTATCATTTATGAAAGCAAGCACGAATGCTACCGATATCCTCATCAGATTTAAAGGGCCCATTAAAACTATTGCAATTGAAATCAATAAATATTAAAGTGGATGTGTCCGAGTCCCCCATCATATAATGACCCCATGTACATCTCTTCATTGCTGTGCGTTTGGAAATGACAACACGCCCATTGTGTTCAGTTTTAATCTGCTGGGAGACCACCAGAATTCAATGGCGGGGCGTGTAACACGCGTTTTGATGTATTGGCGACAAATACCAACAAGCCGTGATCAAAAGCCGATAGCTCTGTCCACTCCGAATCCTAAATCCAAAAAACACGTTGGAAATGCCCGTCGGTAACGCATTGGCAACGCACACTGGCGCAAGCCTAACACTGCGAATAAATGAACCTCTCCGCACATACATAGATCTAAATGGGCTCTAAGAATTCTGGCGTTGTCCAGCCTTGCCAGCCAACACCCGTCCTGACCGGCCCAATGAATAGGAGAAAGGGGCCCGCCAGTACACTGTATTTTATATCTTGTCTGGGGAGGGGGGCAAATCCAGGCCGGGGGCATCATTACTATGTGTTCTGATAATAATACAGTACAATGTTTCCATCACAGGTACAAATCCTCATCATTACCATTCTCTGTTACACATGAATAGTCCCAGCAGAGGATCACCATGGAGGATGGGGGGGGGGTTCTTTATAAAGCAGCACAGGTGCATTGTGGGTGTGGGGGGGGGGTCATTTAATACAGATTTCCCCGTAGCGCAGGTGATGTGTGTTATTGTGACACAGAAGTGTTAATTAATCATTTCTCTGCAGAAAATCCAATCCTGTCTGACGTTGTTACATTGTATCTCCTCCAACAGCTAATTACTGCATTGTCTACACAGGAGTTAATTAGCTCCAGCTGTGCTGCTACCTGGAAGAAAGGAAAGCCTCACCTGCTGGGGCTCAGACCACATTGACAAAGGGCACTTGTGGTTTGAGGGAATGGTAAAAACACGGGACGGAGGGGGGTTGAGCCACATTTTTACCACACCCCAACTGCTACCCCTCAACCTACTGCCGCCTATGTAACTTATATGTTCATCGGCAAAAAGGGTGGGCATTAAACGCCTACACGCCGCACGTCTGCGCCCCCCGGCACAGAGGCTGAGCTGTTAGCCCTCCGTTCCCATTGGAGCGATTTGTCATGTGATTTGACAGGTCGCATCCTATCGCCGGCAATGGGGCTGTTCAAATGGATGCAAAGCCGACTTTGTGGTGCCGCATCGACTTGAAAAAGTAGTTCCTGCACTACTTTTGCCGATTTCGGGTGCGACTTCAATAGACAATTGGTGCATGAGGCCACAAGGTCGTCCCCGAAGTCGCACGGAGAGATAATCGCATGATTTCAAAGCCTCAATGTGAACGGGGGTTAGAGACAGCTCCCAGTCCTCACTAATGATTGGGAGGGGGTCATGTGACCACTGTGACAGACAAAAATAAATCACCCCCCCCCCCCTCCAGCCATTCAGAACTTCTGAGGGAGGGGTTAAGCTGCAAAGATAGTGGATGGGGGGGTATGTACATGACGCAGAAAAAATTATCCCCCCTCCCCTGAATGCGGCCGCACCACGACCACCGTGCAACCACATGTACTCAATTGTAATGCCTCTTTTCCACCTGCCACACTTTCTCTGAAGAGCCACCCACTGCAGATCGCTCTTCAGAGGGTGACATCAGTGTAAACCAGCCAGCCCTCAGGTTTAGTTTACACTTGCAATCAGGGGGTGGTAAAGACAGGCAGTGGGTCCACAAATTTAACAGAATATGTGTAATGGGGGGTGGGGTAGAGTGTACACATGTCAAAGCATATTATAATTATACACAGACTATTATGTTCAGTGGGTAGTGCCATCACCGCGTGTGACCCATTCCAGTGAACAGGGCTGCACCACAACTGCCTTTCCCCTGCATGCAATGCACACGGTTGCGGTGCGGTGCGCCCCCCCCCCATGATCGCGCTATAGTTGAATGACAGCTACAGCATGGTGATCCAGTTCTGGGAGGGCAACTATTGACATTCTCCCAGAACCTTGACCCCCCCCCCCCCCCCCCACGGCATTCCTTTTCTCACACTGTCACAACGGGAGGAGAGAAGAAGAGAGCCGGTAACCAGCCAGTGTGAAAGGGGACAGTTACACTGATAATCAGGGACCTGATCATCATTGCAGCCCCAGCTATGCCCATCAGTTCCGCCTATCAGTACCAATCAGTGCTGTCTATCAGTGCAGCTTCATCAGTGCCCACCAGTGCTGTCAATCAGTGCCTATCAGTGCTGCCCATTACTGCTGCCAATCAGTGCCTCCTCATCAGTGCCACCTATCAGTGCCCATCAGTGCGGCATATCAGTGCAGCTTCATCAGTGCCCACCAGTGCTGTCAATCAGTGCCTATCAGCGCTGCCCATTACTGCTGCCAATCAGTGCCTCCTTATCAGTGCCACCTATCAGTGCCCATTAGTGCTGCCTATCAGTGAAGCTTCAGCCTATCTGTGCCTCCTCATCAATGCCGCCTATCAGTGCCCACCAGTGCTGCCAATCAGTGCTACCAATCAGTGCCCATCAGTGCTGCCAATCAGGGCCTCCTCATCAGTGCCACCTATCAGTGCAGCTTCACCAGTGCTGCCAATAAGTGCCTATCAGTGCTTCTAATCAGTGCAAATCAGTGCCTCCTCATCAGTGCAACCTATCAGTGCCCATCAGTATCGCCTATCAGTGCCGCCTATCAGTGCAGCTTCACCAGTGCTGCCAATCAGTGCCTATCAGTGCTACTAATCAGTGCCTCCTCATCAATGCCACCTATCAGTGCCCATCAGTATCGCGTATCAGTGCCGCCCATCAGTGCAGCTTCATCAGTGCACACCAGTGCTGCCAATCAGTGCTGCCAATCAGTGCCTATCAGTGCTACCAATCAGTGGCCATCAGTGCTGTCTATCAGTGCCAATCAGTGACGCCTCATCAATACCACCTATCAGTGCCCATCAATGTTGCCTATCAGTTCCCACCAGTGCTGCCCAATAGTATTGCTTCATTCTCTGCCCCATTGACCACACATGTGGCACTTGGAGGAATCATGTCTCAGGGTCTGATGAGGAAGCTGCAGCTGTTCACTGTGAACAAGAGACAAGAACGGTAGTGAGGAGGTGAAAAACAGGCAGTGAGGAGGTGACATAACGCCTCCCGAATGCCCTCTGAAAAGCGATCCACCACATATTGCTTATCAGGGGCAATGCTTGGGTAAACAAATTCCGAACACTCAACACAGTGCTTCTTGGATTTTTTTTGCACAGTAATGTGTTGTAGAGGTCAGGACGGTGCTGTGCAGAGACACAATGTGGCATTTTTAGTTCAGCGCACACCAACGCAGCGCGGAGGACGTGTCTTGTTCTTGTACTGGGACTGTGTTGGGACAATGTAGTTCATAGTTTCATAGTTTCATAGTTAGTAAGGTTGAATAAAGACATCAGTCCATCCAGTTCAACCTGAGCAAGTGTCTACAATTGTCCCCATCCCTGTACATTGTTCACTCACATCAGTCCCTACCCTCAAGGAGCCCACAATCTAAGGTCCCCATTCATATACTAGGGCCAATTTTTTGACAGAAGCCAATTAACCTACCTGCATGTCTTTGGATTGTGGGAGGAAACCGGAGTACCCGGAGGAAACCCACGAAGGCACAGGGAGAACATGCAAACTCCAGGCAGGAAGTGTCGTGGTTGGGATTTGAACCAGCGACCCTTCTTACTGCTAGGTGAGAGTGCTAACCACTACACCACTGTGCCGCCCGTTCTGATTGGAGTTAGAAAATTCAAGCTTTATTGTAACATGTGACTGCCAGAAGCCCTGTTCTAGGGGGGTCATTAGGTTTTGTATGGTAATCTAGGTCACATACACTATATTAGCAAAAGTATTGGGACGCCTGCCTTTACACACACATGAACTCCCCAGTCTTTAACTGGATACACACTATACAAATTCCTTTAGATTTACCAAAACCATATAATATGAGGTCAAACCTAAACACTTTCAATTTGTATGCAATTTAGGCCGGTCCTTCCACTACATGATTCAAGGTAAATCTAAAGGAAATCGAATAACAAAAGTTGTATAGTGTGTATCCAGCTTAAGTCCGTGGGGTTCAATATTGAGTTGGCTCCGCCCTTTGCAGCTATAACAGCTTCAACTCTTCTGGGAAGGCTGTCCACAAGGTTTAGGAGTGTGTCTATGGGAATGTTTGAGCATTTGTGAGGTCAGCCACTGATGTTGGACGAGAAGGCCTGGCTGGCAGTCTCTGCTTTAATTCATCCCAAACGTGTTCTATCGGGTTGAGGTCAGGACTCTGTGCAGGTCAGTCAAGTTCCTCCACCCCAAACTCGCTCCTCAGTGGCGGAACTACCGCCATAGCGACACATGCGGTCGCTATGGGGCCCGCAGCCAATCAAGGGCCCGGTGAGCGGCGTTGCTAGGCGGGTGCGGGCCACGCCGGGTGACACCCGCTAGCGGGGGTGACACCCGTGGGTAGCGGCAGCCGCACCACTAACGCCGCTCACTGTGCCTTCTATTCTGGAGCGCAGCCTGCGCCGCTGTTCTGAGGTATGTAAGGGGGGGGGCGTCTGCTGTGGGGTCTACAGTACTCAGTGGGGGGTGGTTTGCACTACCCGGGGGGTCTGTAATGCGGGGGTGTCTGCACTGAGGGGGGTCTGTAATGGGTGGGGGTGTCTGCATTGCTGGGGGGTGTCTGTACTGATGGGGGTCTGCACTGAGGTCGAGGGGTGTCTGTACTGATGGGGGTCTGCACTGAGGTCGGGGGGTGTCTGTACTGATGGGGGTCTGCACTGAAGTCGGGGGTGTCTGTACTGATGGGGGTCTGCACTGAGGTCGGGGGGGTGTCTGTACTGATGGGGGTCTGCACTGAGGTCGGGGGGGTGTCTGTACTGATGGGGGTCTGCACTGAGGTCGGGGGGTGTCTGTACTGATGGGGGTCTGCACTGAGGTCGGGGGGTGTCTGTACTGATGGGGGTCTGCACTGAGGTCGGGGTGTCTGTACTGATGGGGGACTGCACTGAGGTCGGGGGGTGTCTGTACTGATGGGGGTCTGCACTGAGGTCGGGGTGTCTGTACTGATGGGGGTCTGCACTGAGGTCGAGGGGTGTCTGTACTGATGGGGGTCTGCACTGAGGTCGAGGAGTGTCTGTACTGATGGGGGTCTGCACTGAGGTCGGGGGGAGTCTGTACTGATGGGGGTCTGCACTGAGGTCGGGGGGTGTCTGTACTGATGGGGGTCTGCACTGAGGTCGGGGGGTGTCTGTACTGATGGGGGTCTGCACTGAGGTCGGGGTGTCTGTACTGATGGGGGACTGCACTGAGGTCGGGGTGTCTGTACTGATGGGGGACTGCACTGAGGTCGGGGGGGTGTCTGTACTGATGGGGGTCTGCACTGAGGTCGGGGGGGTGTCTGTACTGATGGGGGTCTGCACTGAGGTCGGGGGGGTGTCTGTACTGATGGGGGTCTGCACTGAGGTCGGGGGTGTCTGTACTGATGGGGTCTGCACTGAGGTCGGGGGGGGGGGCTGTACTGATGGGGGTCTGCACTGAGGTCGGGGGGGTGTCTGTACTGATGGGGGGGACTGCACTGAGGTCGGGGGGTGTCTGTACTGATGGGGGTCTGCACTGAGGTCGGGGTGTCTGTACTGATGGGGGACTGCACTGAGGTCGGGGGGGGGGGGGGGGGGGGGGGGGGGGGGGGGTGTCTGTACTGATGGGGGACTGCACTGAGGTCGGGGGGGGGGGGTGTCTGTACTGATGGGGGTCTGCACTGAGGTCGGGGGGTGTCTGTACTGATGGGGGGGGGGTCTGCACTGAGGTCGGGGGGTGTCTGTACTGATGGGGGACTGAACTGAGGTCGGGGGGTGTCTGTACTGATGGGGGTCTGCACTGAGGTCGGGGGGGTGTCTGTACTGATGGGGGTCTGCACTGAGGTCGGGGTGTCTGTACTGATGGGGGACTGCACTGAGGTCGGGGTGTCTGTACTGATGGGGGACTGCACTGAGGTCGGGGGGTATCTGCACTGATGGGGGTCTGCACTGAGGTCGGGGGGTGTCTGTACTGATGGGGGTCTGCACTGAGGTCGGGGGGTGTCTGTACTGATGGGGGTCTGCACTGAGGTCGGGGGGTGTCTGTACTGATGGGGGACTGAACTGAGGTCGGGGTGTCTGTACTGATGGGGGACTGCACTGAGGTCGGGGGGTGTCTGTACTGATGGGGGACTGAACTGAGGTCGGGGTGTCTGTACTGATGGGGGACTGCACTGAGGTCGGGGGGTGTCTGTACTGAGGTCGGGGTGTCTGTACTGATGGGGGTCTGCACTGAGGTCGGGGGGTGTCTGTACTGATGGGGGTCTGCACTGAGGTCGGGGGGTGTCTGTACTGATGGGGGTCTGCACTGAGGTCGGGGGTGTCTGTACTGATGGGGTCTGCACTGAGGTCGGGGGGTGTCTGTACTGATGGGGGTCTGCACTGAGGTCGGGGGGTGTCTGTACTGATGGGGGTCTGCACTGAGGTCGGGGGGTGTCTGTACTGATGGGGGTCTGCACTGAGGTCGGGGGGTGTCTGTACTGATGGGGGTCTGCACTGAAGTCGGGGGGTGTCTGTACTGATGGGGGTCTGCACTGAGGTCGGGGGGTGTATGTACTGATGGGGGTCTGCACTGAGGTCGGGGGGGTGTCTGTACTGATGGGGGTCTGCACTGAGGTCGGGGGGTGTCTGTACTGATGGGGGTCTGCACTGAGGTCGGGGGGTGTCTGTACTGATGGGGGTCTGCACTGAGGTCGGGGGTGTCTGTACTGATGGGGGTCTGCACTGAGGTCGGGGGGGTGTCTGTACTGATGGGGGACTGCACTGAGGTCGGGGTGTCTGTACTGATGGCGGTCTGCACTTGGGTGGGGGGTCTGTACTGGGGGGGGTGTCTGTACTGCTGGGGGGGTCTGCACTAGGGGGGGTGTCTGTACTAAGGTGGTGTCTGTACTACTGGGGGGGGGGGGTTCTGTACTACTGAGGGGGGTCTGCACTGCTGGGGGTGTCTGTACTAAGGTGGTGTCTGTACTACTGGGGGGGGGGGGGGGTCTGCACTGCTGGGGGGTCCTGCACTGAGGGGGGGGTCTGTAATGTTGGGGAGGTCTGCACTGGGAGGGTGTCTGTACTGCTAGGGGGGCCCTGCACTGAGGGGGGTGTCTGCACTGAGGTCGGGGGGTGTCTGTACTGATGGGGGACTGCACTGAGGTCGGGGTGTCTGTACTGATGGCGGTCTGCACTTGGGTGGGGGGTCTGTACTGGGGGGGGGGGGTGTCTGTACTGCTGGGGGGGTCTGCACTAGGGGGGGTGTCTGTACTAAGGTGGTGTCTGTACTACTGGGGGGGGGGGGGTTCTGTACTACTGAGGGGGGTCTGCACTGCTGGGGGTGTCTGTACTAAGGTGGTGTCTGTACTACTGGGGGGGGGGGGGGGGTTCTGTACTACTGAGGGGGGTCTGCACTGCTGGGGGGGGTCCTGCACTGAGGGGGGGGTCTGTAATGTTGGGGAGGTCTGCACTGGGAGGGTGTCTGTACTGCTAGGGGGGGCCCTGCACTGAGGGGGGTGTCTGCACTGAGGTCGGGTCTGTAATGCTGTGGGGTATCTGTACATAGGGGGGTGTCTGGCATTAGTTCATTTTTTTTTGTGTGTGGGGGGGGGCCCATACAACATTTTGCTATGGGGCCCTGTGATTTCTAGTTACGCCCCTGTCGCTCCTCCATATCTTTATGGACCTTGCTTTGTGCACTGGTGGGCAGACATGTTGGAACAGGAAGGGACCGTCCCTAAACTCTTCCCACAAAGTTGGGAGCATAAAATTGTCACCTTCACTGGAACTAAGGGGCCAAACCCAACCCCTGAAAAACAAACTCCCACCACAATCCCCCCTCCACCAAATGATTTGAAGAGAGAAGAAGAAAGAAGAGAGAAGAAGAAAGGAGAGGAAGAGAGAAGAAAGAAGAGGTAAAGGAGAGAAGAAGAAAAAAGAGAAAGAAGACAGAAGAAGAAAGAAGAGGAAGAAAGAAGAAGCGAGAAGAGAGAAGAAGAGAGAAGAGAGAAGAAGAGAGAAGAAGAAATAAGAGAGAGGAAGAAAGAAGAGAGAAGAAGAAAGAAGAGAGAGGAAGAAAGAAGAGAAGAGAGAGTGAGAGAAGAAAAGAGGAAGAAGAAGAAAGAAGAAAGAAGAGGGAGGAAGAAAGAAGAGAGAAGAAGAAAGAAGAGAGAAGAAGAAAGAAGAAGAAGAAAGAAGAGGAAGAAAGAAGAGAGAAGAATATAAAGAAGAAGAAAGAAGAGCAATAAGAAGAAGAAGAAAGAAGAAGAAAGAAGAGGAAGAAAGAAAGAAGAAAGAAGAGAGAAGAATATAAAGAAGAAGAAAGAAGAGCAATAAGAAGAAGAAAAAGAGGAAGAAAGAAGAAGAGAGAAGAAGAAAGAAGAAGAAGAGAGAAGAAGAAAGAAGAAAGAGAGAGAAGAAGAAAGAAGAAGAAGAAGAACAAAGAGAAAGAAGAAGAAGAAAGAATAGGAAGAAAGAAGAGAAAGAAGAAGAAGAAAGAATAGGAAGAAAGAAGAAGAAAAAGAGGAAGAAAGAAGAAGAAAGAAGAGAGAAGAAAAAAAAGAAGAAGAAAGAAGAAGAAGAAAGAAGAAGAAGAAAGAAGAGAGAAGAAGAAAGAAGAAGAAGAAGAGAGAAGAAAAAAGAAGAACGAAGAGAAAGAAGAAAGAAGAAGAAAGAAGAGGAAAGAAGGATAAAGAAGGATAAAGAAGAATAAGAAAGAAGAGAAAGAAGTGAAAGAATAAGAAGAAGAAAGAAGAGAAAGAAGAGAAGGAAATAAGAAGAAAGAAGAGAGAAGAAGAAAAAAGAAGAAAGGAGAGAGAAGAAAGACAAGAAAGAAGAAGAAGAAGAAGAAAGAAGAAGAAAGAAGAGAGAAGACAAAAGAAGAAGACAGAAGAAAGAAGAAGAAGAAGAAGAAGGGAGATAAAGAAGAAGAAGAAAGAAGAGAAAGAAAGAAGAAGGAAGAAGAGAGAAGAATAAAAAGAGAAAGAAGAAGAAGAAAGAAGAAGAAAGGAAGGGGGCGTCCCCCAAACTGTTTCCAAAATTTTGGGAGCATGAAATTGTCCACAATGTCTTGGTATGCTGACGCCTTAAGAGTTCCCCTCACTGGAACTAAGGGGCCAAACCCAACCCCTGAGAAACAACCCTATGCCATAACCCCCCCACTAAATGATAAGAAAAAAAAGAAGAAAAAAGAAGAAGAAAGAAGAAGAAAGAAAAAGAAGAAAGAAGAAAAGAAGAAGAAAGAAGAAGAAGAAGAAGAAGAAGAAGAAGAAGAAGAGAGAAAGAAGAAGAAGGAAAACTTTTCTGGTACGATAGGCGATACCAGAACGTACAATTTTCAGTTTTTGTCTGTAAAATATCGAGTGACGAAGACCACGCATGCTCGTAAATGAAAGAACACATTACAAAAGAAGAAATGACATCATCACAGGAAGTTGTATTGTGTCCTATGAGAATTTCGGAGCTCTGGTAACCTATTGGTTTTGGATATGAGACTAGCGATCATTGGTGGGATATTCTCATGGTGTGTAGCAGGCTTTACACTGAAATGCTTTCCATTTTAATTGGTCGGCACAACGTATCTGCAGATCTTTACAGAGTCATTACCGTCTGCAGACGAGGGGTAGAGACTCTTCTTTCTAATTGCTTAAGCTGTTTGAAAGCTTTGTGCCAGATGACGCGGCGTCCAACAATGGGGACAACTGGGGGGCAAATCGTTGAATGTGTATCTTCTCACTCTGTTACTTTGTTACAATATTTTATGCTTTCTTGTACAACAATTTTTTTTTTTTAGGAAGAACACAAAATATATCCTTGTAGTGGGGCCCCCGCACTGCAAGGGTCTGTCCATAGACACGCATAGCGCAGCCCAGCCATAACCCCGCCCCCTCATTTTAGGATTTAACTAGACATGTGCAGAACGGAAAATTTGTTTCGATTCATTATTTACATAAATTAGGAATTAGTTTAGTCCAACTCGTTTTCGGAATTCGTTTTCAAAATCAATTTCGAAGAGTTTTCCAAATTCCAAAGAGAATAAAATAGAATATCACGATTATGAATTTGAAAATGATTTGAATTCGAATTTCGTCCGAATTTTTTTTTTCGTTATTTTGGATTTGTTTCAATTCGGTACTTTTCTCATTCGGATACATCAGGATAAAAACGACAGTTTTTCGAATTCCAAAAGTTTTCGAATAGTTTTTCCAATTTCCAAAGAGAATAAAATAGAATAGAAAATAAAGGGATGGAATAGAAATAAAAAATAAATAGAAAAAATAAAGATATTTTATCCCTTTTTTATTCAATTTTATTCTCTTTGGAAATTCGAAAAATTAAAAAAAAAAAAAAAAAAAAATGAAAAATTTGAATTTAAAAACTGTTTGAATTTCATCCAAACTATTAATAAAAATATTTTTTGCGTTATAAACAAAAGAAGAAGAGCGACAATTTAGAAAAAAATAAAAAATTTTTTGCTATAATAAATATCCCACATTTTTTTTTAATCAAAAAAACTAATTTTTTGCTCAGTTTAGGCCGATATGTATTCTTCTACATATTTTTGGTTTGGTTCCTACCATCCCTGCACTGAGTTCTCAGGTCTGTACACCCGCTGTGCCCATTATGAGGGGTTCCCACCATCCCTGTGCTGAGTTCCCGGGTCTGTACACACGCTGTGCCCATTATGAGGGGTTCCCACCATCCCTGTGCTGAGTTCCCCCGGGTCTGTACACCCGCTGTGCCCATTATGAGGGGTTCCCACCATCCCTGTGCTGAGTTCCCGGGTCTGTGCACCCGCTGTGCCCAAAATGAGGAGTTCTCACCATCCCTGTGCTGAGCTCCAAGGTCTGTACACCCGCTGTGCCCATTATAAGGGGTTCCCACCATCCCTGTGCTGAGTTCCCTGGTCTGTACACCCGCTGTGCCCATTATGAGGGGTTCCCACCATCCCTGTGCTGAGTTCCCTGGTCTGTACACCCGCTGTGCCCATTATGAGGGGTCCCACCATCCCTGCACTGAGTTCCTGGGTCTGTACACCCGCTGTGCCCATTATGAGGGGTTCCCATCATCCCTGTGCTGAGTTCCCGTGTCTGTACACCCGCTGTGCCCATTATGAGGGGTTCCCACCATCCTTGTGCTGAGTTCCCGGGTCTGTACACCGGCTGTGCCCATTATGAGGGGTTCCCCACCATCCCTGTGCTGAGTTCCCGGGTCTGTACACCCCGCTGTGCCCATTATGAGGGGTTCCCTCCATCCCTGTGTTGAGTTCCCGGGTCTGTACACCTGCTGTGCCCATTATGAGGGGTTCCCACCATCCCTGTGCTGAGTTGCCGGGTCTGTACATCTGCTGTGCCCATTATGAGGGGTTCCCACCATCCCTGTGCTGAGTTCCCGGGTCTGTACATCTGCTGTGCCCATTATGAGGGGTTCCCACCATCCCTGTGCTGAGTTGCCAGATCTCACTGAGCCTTGGCTACCCATGACCCTGTTGCTGGTTTGCCGGCTCTCCTTCCTGACCACTGCATATCTGGAACATCCCACAAGAGCTGCAGTTTTGGAGTCGCTCTGACCCCAGTCATCCAACCATTACAATTTGACCCTTGTCAAAGCATCTCAAATCTTTACACTTGTCCACGTTTTTCTGCTTTCAACACATAAACTTCAGGGACAACATGTTTACTTGCTGCCTTATATATCCCACCCACTTTCAGATGCCACTGTAATGAGATAATTGATGATATTCACTTTACCAGTCAGTGGTCATAATGTTATGGTTAATCAGTATATACACTATATTACCAAAAGTATTGGAACGCCTGCATTTACACGCACATGAACTTTAACGACATCCCAGTCTTAGTCCGGAGGGTTCAATATTGAGTTGGCCCACCCTTTGCAGCTATAACAGCTTCAGCTCTTCTGGGAAGGCCGTCCACAAGGTTTAGGAGGGTGTCTATGGGGGTGTTGGACCATTCTTCCAGAAGCACATTTGTGAGGTCAGGTACTGATGTTGGACAAGAAGGCCTGGCTCGCAGTCTCCGCTCTAAATCATCCCAAAGGTGTTCTTCTATGGGGGGTTGAGGTCAGGACTCTGTGCAGGCCAGTCAGGTTCCTCCACCCCAAATTCCCTCATCCACCTCTTTATTAACCTTGCTTTGTGCACTGGTCCAAATCATTTGGTGGAGGGGGGATTATGGTGTGGGGGGTTGTTTTCCAGGGGTTGGGCTTGGCCCCCTTAGTTCCAGTGATGGGAACTCTTAAGGCGTCAGCATACCAAGACATTTTGGACACATTTCATGCTCCCAACTTTGTGGGAACAGTTTGGAGACGGCCCCCCCTTCCTGTCCCAACATGACTGCTCACCAGTGCACAAAGGTGATGATGATGCCCCTGAGCAAGCGGATGGCAGCCGCAGTCCACCCTGTGTGAAAGGGGCCTAAAAGCACAATGCTTGCAATCACAATATTCTGCTGCATCGGTTCACACTAATACGGTGCGGGATTGGCTGCAGGTGTCAATATTAAGTTAGCGACACCCGAAAAACAGGACGCAAAACACAGTGCGATTGGCAAAATCAGATCACATGGGTGTGAACACCCAATGCAATCTGATTCCAGTAAAGAAATAAAAAATGCTGCATACCCCTTTTTCGTGCAATTTTTGAGCAATACGAAATTAATAGGTTCAAGCAGCACGTGACAGGAATGCGGTGGGAGGCCTGGTTCACACCTATGTAGGTTGCAGTTTTGCATATTTCAATACATGTTTTTGATCCATTGAAGTCTATGAAAACAAAAAAAAATAAAAAAAGTCACTGGCCCTTTCCATAAAATGCACAGATATGAACAATGAAACTATGTTATATGGACCGTAGTGTGTTTCTGCAAAAACGAAAAATGCCCAAAAAAAATTAATAAATAAATGCATAGGTGTGAACCAGGCCTGATTCCTGTCCGAATCACATGCGACTTTCTGCACCGCATCAGGGGACTTAAATGGGACTGAGAGAGAACTTTCATTGCAGAGATGAACTTGAAACAAAGTATCCTCGGAAAATAAACAAAGTATCTTTGGAAAATAAAATAAAAATATCCTTGGAAAATGTACAAAATGTATACATGGAAAACAAAGAATCTTCAGAAAATATATACATGAAAAAAATGTAAATTAAAAAAAAATTATCCCTGGAAAAGAAACAAAAATATCCTTTTAAAATAAACAAAATGTATACATTGAAAATAAACAACGTATCCTTGGGGGGGGGGGGGGGAAAGTTTCCTTGGAAAAAATCTAAAAATACATGGAAAATTAGCTCTACGAGCCGGGCCCTCCTGTATTGAACTGTACAGTAATTGTGCTGTCCCCCCTCTACCCTGTAAAGCGCTGCGTAAACTGTTGGCGCTAGGCCCCTTTCACACGGACGCAGTCAGTTTAGGCACGTCAAAAACGTATCAGTTCTTATCCGTTGTCTCATCCGTTCCGTTAATGTCCGTTTTCATCCGTCTTTTGTTCCGTTAACATCCGCAAATGTACACGTTTACGTCCGTTTTTTCATCCGTTTTTGTATACGTTTTGTTCCGTTTATATGTGTGCCTGTGCCTTTAAGAGGTTGAGTTCACAGATAAACACAATTTTTTTTTTCTTCTTTCAAACGGATCTTAACGGATCGGACGTTGACGGACAATGTCCGTCAACGTCAGTTAATATCCGTTTTGACGGATCTGGACGTAGCCTTGTACTTTAAAAAAAAAACGGATAAAAACGGAAGCGGAGGTTAACTGATGGTGACGGATGTTCATCCGTCTGCCCATAGGAATGCATTGTCGTCCGTCGACGGATGGAAGAAAAACGGATAGACGGTCCGTCCGTGTGAAAGGGGCCAAGAAATTGTGTATAATAATATTATTATTATTGAAAATAAACAAGGAATCCTTGGAAAATAAAGAAAGAATCCTCGGAAAATAAACAAAAATATCTACTTGGAAAATAAACAAAATATATACATGGAAAATAAACAAAGTATCCTTTTCAAATAAACAAAATGTATACATTGAAAATAAACAACGTATTCTCGGAAAAAAAATCTAAATATATACATGGAAAATTAGCTCTATGAGCCGGGCCCTCCTGTCCCTCCTGTATTGAACTGTACAGTAATTGTGCTGTCCGCCCTCTACACTGTCAAGCGCTGCGTAAACTGTTGGCGCTATATAAATCGTGTATAATAATATTATTATTATTGAAAATTGAACAAAAATATCTACATGGAAAATAATGTAGCCTTGGAAAATAAACAAAATATATACATGAAAAATTAAGAAAATATACTTTGAAAATAAACAAAGTATCTTTGGAAAATAAACAAAGAATCCTTTTCAAATAAACAAAATGTCTACATTAAAAATAAACAAAGTATCCTCGGAAAATGAACAAAATATATACATGGAAAATAAAGAAAGTATACACGGACAATAAACAAAATGTATCCTCGGAAAACAAAGTATACTTGGATAATAAAGTATGCATGGAAAAATACAACAATGTATCATTTATGAAAGCAAGCAGGAATGTTACCGATATCCTCATCAGATTTAAAGGGCCCATCAAAACTATTGCAATTTAAATAAAAAAAGTGGATGTGTCCGAGTCCCCCATCATATAATGACCCCATGTACATCTCTTCATTGCTGTGCGTTTGGAAATGACAACACGCCCATTGTGTTCAGTTTTAATCTGCTGGGAGGCCACCAGAATTCAATGGCGGGGCGTGTAACCCGCGTTTTCATGTATTGGCGACAAATACCAACAAGCCGCGATCAATAGCCGATAGCTCTGTCCACTCCGAATCCTAAATCCAAAAAACACGTTGGAAATGCCCGTCGGTAACGCATTGGCAACGCACACTGGCGCAAGCCTAACACTGCGAATAAATGAACCTCTCCGCACATACATAGATCTAAATGGGCTCTAAGAATCCTGGCGTTGTCCAGCATTGCCAGCCAACACCCGTCCTGACCGGCCCAATGAATAGGATAAAGGGGCCCGCCAGTACACTGTATTTTATATCTTGTCTGGGGAGGGGGGCAAATCCAGGCCGGGGGCATCATTACTATGTGTTCTGATAATAATACAGTACAATGTTTCCATCACAGGTACAAATCCTCATCATTACCATTCTCTGTTACACATGAATAGTCCCAGCAGAGGATCACCATGGAGGATGGGGGGGGGGGGTTCTTTATAAAGCAGCACAGGTGCATTGTGGGTGGGGGGGGTCATTTAATACAGATTTCCCCGTAGCGCAGGTGATGTGTGTTATTGTGACACAGAAGTGTTAATTAATCATTTCTCTGCAGAAAATCCAATCCTGTCCGACGTTGTTACATTGTATCTCCTCCAACAGCTAATTACTGCATTGTCTACACAGGAGTTAATTAGCTCCAGCTGTGCTGCTACCTGGAAGAAAGGAAAGCCTCACCTGCTGGGGCTCAGACCACATTGACAAAGGGCACTTGTGGTTTGAGGGAATGGTAAAAACACGGGACGGAGGGGGGTTGAGCCACATTTTTACCACACCCCAACTGCTACCCCTCAACCTACTGCCGCCTATGTAACTTATATGTTCATCGGCAAAAAGGGTGGGCTTTAAACGCCTACACGCCGCACGTCTGCGCCCCCCGGCACAGAGGCTGAGCTGTTAGCCCTCCGTTCCCATTGGAGCGATTTGTCATGTGATTTGACAGGTCGCATCCTATCGCCGGCAATGGGGCTGTTCAAATGGATGCGAAGCCGACTTTGTGCTGCCGCATCGACTTGAAAAAGTAGTTCCTGCACTACTTTTTCGCCGATTTCGGGTGCGACTTCAATAGACATCGGTGCATGAGGCCACAAGGCCGTCCCCGAAGTCGCACGGAGAGATAATCGCATGATTTCAAAGCCTCAATGTGAACGGGGGTTAGAGTCCCCACTAATGAATGGGAGGGGGTCATGTGACCACTGTGACAGCCAAAAAGAAATGGGGTATGTACACGTGACGCAGAAAAAATTAACCCCCCTCCCTTGAATGCGTCCACGACCACCGTGCAACCACGCGCTGTGTACTCAATTGTAATGCCTCTTTTCCACCTGCCACACTTCCTCTGAAGAGCCACCCACTGCAGATCGCTCTTCAGAGGGTGACATCAGTGTAAACCAGCCCTCAGGTTTAGTTTACATTGCAATTAGGGGGTGGTAAAGACAGGCAGTGGGTCCACAAATTTAACAGAATATGTATGGGGGGTGGGGTAGAGTGTACACATGTCACAGCATATTATAATTATACACAGACTATTATGTTCAGTGGGTAGTGCCATCACCGCGTGTGACCCATTCCAGTGAACGGGGCTGCACCACAACTGCCTTTCCACTGCATGCAATGCACACGGTTGCGGTGCGGTGTTTAGGGGCGTACAATACAGTATCTACCGCGAGGCAAACAAGGCATTTTCCTTTGGCGGCATTTTTTAAGGGGGGCTACGCCCCCCCCCCCCCCCCCCCCATGATCGCGCTATAGTTGAATGAAAGCTACAGCATGGTGATCCAGTTCTGGGAGGGCAACTATTGACATTCTCCCAGAACCTTGACCCCTTCCCCCCACGGCATTCCTTTTCTCACACTGTCACAACGGGAGGAGAGAAGAAGAGAGCCGGTAACCAGCCAGTGTGAAAGGGGACAGTTACACTGATAATCAGGGACCTGATCATCATTGCAGCCCCAGCTGTGCCCATCAGTTCCGCCTATCGGTACCAATCAGTGCTGTCTATCAGTGCAGCTTCATCAGTGCCCACCAGTGCTGTCAATCAGTGCCTATCAGTGCTGCCCATTACTGCTGCCAATCAGTGCCTCCTCATCAGTGCCACCTATCAGTGCCCATCAGTGCTGCATATCAGTGCAGCTTCATCAGTGCTCACCAGTGCTGTCAATCAGTGCCTATCAGTGCTGCCCATTACTGCTGCCAATCAGTGCCTCCTTATCAGTGCCACCTATCAGTGCCCATTAGTGCTGCCTATCAGTGAAGCTTCAGCCTATCTGTGCCTCCTCATCAATGCCGCCTATCAGTGCCCACCAGTGCTGCCAATCAGTGCTACCAATCAGTGCCCATCAGTGCTGCCAATCAGGGCCTCCTCATCAGTGCCACCTATCAGTGCAGCTTCACCAGTGCCCACCAGTTCTGCCAATAAGTGCCTATCAGTGCTTCTAATCAGTGCAAATCAGTGCCTCCTCATCAGTGCAACCTATCAGTGCCCATCAGTATCGCCTATCAGTGCCGCCTATCAGTGCAGCTTCACCAGTGCTGCCAATCAGTGCCTATCAGTGCTACTAATCAGTGCCTCCTCATCAATGCCACCTATCAGTGCCCATCAGTATCGCGTATCAGTGCCGCCCATCAGTGCAGCTTCATCAGTGCACACCAGTGCTGCCAATCAGTGCTGCCAATCAGTGCCTATCAGTGCTACCAATCAGTGGCCATCAGTGCTGTCTATCAGTGCCAATCAGTGACGCCTCATCAATACCACCTATCAGTGCCCATCAATGTTGCCTATCAGTTCCCACCAGTGCTGCCCAATAGTATTGCTTCATTCTCTGCCCCATTGACCACACATGTGACACTTGGAGGAATCATGTCTCAGGGTCTGATGAGGAAGCTGCAGCTGTTCACTGTGAACAAGAGACAAGAACGGTAGTGAGGAGGTGAAAAACAGGCAGTGAGGAGGTGACATAACGCCTCCCGAATGCCCTCTGAAAAGCGATCCACCACATATTGCTTATCAGGGGCAATGCTTGGGTAAACAAATTCCGAACACTCATCACAGTGCTTCTTGGATTTTTTTGGCACAGTAATGTGTTGTAGAGGTCAGGACGGTGCTGTGCAGAGACACAATGTGGCATTTTTAGTTCAGCGCACACCAACGCAGCGCGGAGGACGTGTCTTGTTCTTGTACTGGGACTGTGTTGGGACAATGTAGTTCTGATTGGAGTTAGAAAATTCAAGCTTTATTGTAACATGTGACTGCCAGAAGCCCTGTTCTAGGGGGGTCATTAGGTTTTGTATGGTAATCTAGGTCACATACACTATATTAGCAAAAGTATTGGGACGCCTGCCTTTACACACACATGAACTTTAATGGCATCCCAGTCTTTAACTGGATACACACTATACAAATTCCTTTAGATCTTTTCCTTTAGATTTACCAAAACCATATAATATGAGGTCAAACCTAAACACTTTTAATTTGTATGCAATTTAGGCCGGCCCTTCCACTACATGGTTCAAGGTAAATCTAAAGGAAATCAAATAACAAAAGTTGTATAGTGTGTATCCAGCTTAAGTCCGGAGGGTTCAATATTGAGTTGGCTCCGCCCTTTGCAGCTATAACAGCTTCAGCTCTTCTGGGAAGGCCGTCCACAAGGTTTAGGAGGGTGTCTATGGGGATGTTTGAGCATTTGTGAGGTCAGCCCCTGATGTTGGACGAGAAGGCCTGGCTCGCAGTCTCCGCTTTAATTTATCCCAAACGTGTTCTTTCGGGTTGAGGTCAGGACTCTGTGCAGGTCGGTCAAGTTCCTCCACCCCAAACTCGCTCCTCCATGTCTTTATGGACCTTGCTTTGTGCACTGGTGGGCAGTCATTTTGGAACAGGAAGGGGCCGTCCCCCAAACTGTTCCCACAAAGTTGGGAGCATGAAATTGTCACCTTCACTGGAACTAAGGGGCCAAGCCCAACCCCTGAAAAACAAACTCCCACCACAATCCCCCCTCCACCAAATGATTTGAAGAAAGAAGAGAGAAGAAGAAAGAGGAAGAGAGAAGAAGAAAGAAGAGGTAAAGGAGAGAAGAAGAAAGAAGAGAGAAGAAGAAAGAAGAGGAAGAAGAAAGAAGAGAGAAGAAGGAAGAGGAAGAGAGAAGAAGAAAGAAGAGGTAAAGGAGAGAAGAAGAAAGAATAGAGAAGAAGAAAGAAGAGGAGAGAGAGAAGAAGAAAGAAGAGGAAGAGAAGAAGAAGAAAGAAGAGGAAGAAAGAAGAAGAAAGAAGAAAGAAGAGGAAGAGAGAAGAAAGAAGAAGAAAGAAGAGGAAGAGAGAAGAAAGAAGACGGAGAGAAGAAGAAAGAAGAGGTAAAGGAGAGAAGAAGAAAGAAGAGAGAAGAAGAAAGAAGAGGAAGAGAGAAGAAGAAAGACAAGGAAGAGAGAAGAAGAAAGAAGAGGTAAAGGAGAGAAGAAGAAAGAAGAGGAAGAGAGAAGAAGAAAGAAGAGAGAGAGAGAAGAAAGAAGAAGAGAAGAAGAAAGAAGAGGAAGAGAGAAGAAGAAAGAAGAGAGAAGAAGAAAGAAGAGGAAAGAAAGAAGAAGAAGAAGAAGAGGAAGAGAGAAGAAGAAAGAAGAGGAAGTAAGAAGAAGCAAGAAGAGAGAAGAGAGAAGAAGAGAGAAGAAGAGAGAAAAAGGAAGAAGAGGAAGAAAGAAGAAGAAAGAAGTGAAAGAGAGAAGAAGAAAGAAGAGGAAGAGAGAAGAAGAAAGAAGAGGAAGAAAGATGAAGCAAGAAGAGAGAAGAAGAGAGGAAAGAAGAGAGAAGAAGAGAGAAAAAGGAAGAAGAGGAAGAAAGAAGAAGAAAGAAGTGAAAGAGAGAAGAAGAAAGAAGAGGAAGAGAGAAGAAGAAAGAAGAGGAAGAAAGATGAAGCAAGAAGAGAGAAGAAGAGAGAAGAAGAGAGAAGAAGAGAGAAAAAGGAAGAAGAGGAAGAAAGAAGAAGCAAGAAGAGAGAAAAAGAAAAACGAGAGAGGAAGAAAGAAGAAGAAAGAAGAGAGAAGAAGAAAAGAAGAATATAAAGAAGAAGAAAGAAGAAGAAAGAAGAGAGAGAAGAAAGAAGAAGAAAGAAGAGGAAGAAAGAAGAAGAAAGAAGAGGAAGAAAGAAGAAGAAAAAGAGGAAGAAAGAAGAAAGAAAGAAGAGAGAAGAAGAAAGAAGAACGAAGAGAAAGAAGAAGAAGAAAGAATAGGAAGAAAGAAGAAGAAGAAAGAAGAAGAAAGAAGGATAAAGAAGAAGAAGAAAGAAGAGAAAGTAGAAGAAGAAAGAAGTGAAAGAAGAAGAAAGAAGAGAGAAGAAAGGAGAGAGAAGAAAGATGAGAAAGAAGAGGAAGAAAGAAGAAGAAAGAAGAGAGAAGACGAAAGAAGAAGACAGAAGAAAGAAGAAGAAGAAGAAAGAGGATAAAGAAGAATAGAAAGAAGAGTAAGAAAGAAGAAGAAAGAAGAGAGAAGAAAGAAGAAGAAAGGAAGGGGCCGTCCCCAAACCGTTCCCACAAAGTTGGGAGCATGAAATTGTCCACAATGTCTTGGTATGCTGACGCCTTAAAGCCCCATACACACGGTCGGATTTTCCGATGGATTCTGTCCTATCGGACAATGTTGTCGGAAATTCCGACCGTGTGTAGGCACCATCGGACAGTTTCCATCGGATTGTCCGACGGACAAAGTTGTATCTCCTGCTCTATAAATATTCTGACAACAAAGTCCGATCACACCAATTCCGATCGTGTGTAGCGAATTCCGACGGACAAAGTGCCACGCATGCTCAGATCACATTACAAGACCAAAGCTATTGGCTACTGGCCTCTACGTAGTCCCGTCGTAGGCAACGAACATCACCACGTTCAGAATGATCGGATTTTCTGACAACTTTGTCCGACCGTGTGTATGCAACACCAGTGTCGGACTAAATCAGTTGGATTTTGTGGTCGGATTTTCCGACCGTGTGTATGGGGCATAAGAGTTCCCTTCACTGGAACTAAGGGGCCAAACCCAACCCCTGAAAAACAACTCCACCAAATGATAAGAAAAAAAAGAAGAAAAAGAAGAAGAAAGAAAGAAGAAGAAGAGAAAGAAGAAGAAGGAAAACTTTTCTGGTACGATAGGCGATACCAGAACGTACAATTTTCAGTTTTTGTCTGTAAAATATCGAGTGACCAAGACCACGCATGCTCGTAAATGAAAGAACACATTACAAAAGAAGAAATGACATGATCACAGGAAGTTGTATTCTGTCTTATGAGAATGTCAGAGCTCTGGTAACCTATTGGTTTTGGATATGAGACTAGCGATCATTGGTGGGATAGTCTCATGGTGTGTTCCAGGCTTCACACTGAAATGCTTAGTAATGAGGATACAATGTATCGGACTATTAATAACAATGTGTTTAAATGTTACAAGAATAAGAATAAAAAGCTCCATTTGTGGGTTGTGTATACAAATAAAATATCAGAGCGCAGGGAAGGAACTTTTTATTTTTGGGGACACCTCACATTCCATCAATTCACGCCATACATAGTGGGGGGGGGGGGGGGGTCATGACCGCAGAGCAGACGCCAAATCAAATCTTCGTTGGTTGTTCCCAGCTGGGCTTGCTGAGTTTGCGTTCTGTAAACCCACGTCTGGCCCCACAGCCCCACCTGATATTTACAACGGGAACCAACGGACTTTAATTGCTCCGGTCTTCGCAAGGCGGCTGCCATTTTGCTGCTAGGCGCGTGGTCGAGCTGTTTGCCTGGAAGAGACCCGAGCCAAGCTGCCTTAAGAAGCAACAACTTCGACAAATAGACACAGAAGGAGCTTAAGTGTCTAGTAAACATTAATGTAGATTGTTACCTACGGGCGGGATCAGCTGCCCGTTAGTACACGCGGTGGCTGCTGCCGAGGAGGGGGGCAGGAACGCGTTGCCACCGTAATTATTTTAGGACTGTTACGCAGGCACCTGGAGGCACGAACCTTTGAGCTCCACCCAGAACTAATATTTTGGGTTGTGTGCGGTTCCTGGCATGGCATGCCAGCCAGCTGGGGTTTTAGGGGACTCCGGCGGCAAAATTTTCCTATTATTACAGTGCCTCGAAAAAAGTATTCATACCCCTTGAAATGTTCCACATTTTGTCATGTTACAACCAAAAACGTAAATGTATTTTATTGGGATTTTATGTGATAGACCAACACAAAGTGGCGCATAATTGTGACGTGGAAGGAAAATAATAAATGGTTTTCAAAATGTTTTACAAATAAATAAGTGAAAAGTGTGGGGGGGGGGGGGGCATTTGTATGGCGCCCCCCGGAGTCAATACTTTGTAGAACCCCCTTTCTCTGCAAGTCTTTTTGGGGATGTCTCTACCAGCTTTGCACATCTAGAGAGGACATTTCTGCCCATTCTTCTTCTTTGCAGAATATTTCAAGCTGTCAGATTGGATGGAGAGCGTCTGTGAACAGCAATTCTCAAGTCTTGCCACAGATTCTCAATGTGATTTAGGTCTGGACTGTGACTGGGCCATTCTAACACATGAATATGCTTTGATCTAAAACCATTCCATTGTAGCTCTGGCTGTATGTTTCGGGTTGTTCTGCTGGAAGGTGACCCTCCGCCCCCAGTCTCAAGTCTTTTGCAGACTCTAATGCCGCGTACACACGACCGGACTTTTCGGCAGCAAAGGTCCTACAGAACGAATCCGCTGGACAATTCGATCATGTGTGGACTTCATTGGACCTTTGCTGTCCAAAAATCAGACGGACTTTAGAAATAGAACATGTTTTGAACTAGTCTGGTCGTACGCCATCACGTTCGATTCGACTTTGGTGTGATTGTTTGTGTCCAAGTCCGTTCATTCAGAAAGTCCATCGGAAGTCTGCCAGAAAGTCTGGTCGTGTGTACGCGGCATAACAGGTTTACTTCTAAGATTGTCCTGTATTTGTCTCCATCCATCTTCCCATCAACTCTGACCAGCTTCCCTGTCCCTGCTGAAGAAAACCATCCCCACCACATGATGCTGCCACCACCATGTTTCACGGTGTGTTCAGGGTGATGTGCAGTGTTAGTTTTCCCCACACATAGCGTTTTGCTTTTGCATTTGGCTAAAAAGTTGAATTTTAGGTCTCATCACCTTCTTCCACATGTTTGCTGTGTCCCCCACATGGCTTCTCACAAACTACAAACAGGACTTCTTATGACTTTCTTTCTCCAATGTCTTTCTTCTTGTCACTCTTCCATAAAGGGCAGATTTGTGGAGAACACGACTAATAGTTGTCCTGTGGACAGATTCTCCCCCCTGAGCTGTGGATCTCTGCAGCCCCTCCAGAGTTACCATGGACCTCTTGGCTCTTCTCTGATGAATGCTCTCCTTGCCCGGCCCGGTCAGTTTAGGTGGACGGCCGTGTCTTGGTAGGTTTGCGGTTGTGCCATATTCTTTCCATTTTCTGATGATGGATTGAGCAGAGCTCCGTGAGATGTTCAAAGCTTGGGAGATTTTTTTATAACCCAACCCTGCTTTATACTTCTCCACAACTTTATCCCTGACCTGTCTGGTGTGTTCCTTGGCCTTCATGATGCTGTTTGTTCACTAAGGTTCTCTAACAAACCTCTGAGGGCTTCACAGAACAGCTGTATTTATACTGAGATTAAATTACACACAGGAGGACTCTATTTACTAATTAGGTGACTTCTAAAGGCAATTGGTTCCACTAGATTTTAGTTAGGGGTATCAGAGTAAAGGGGGCTGAATACAAATGCCCCCCCCCCCCCCACACTTTTCACATATTTATTTGTAAAATATATTGAAAACCATTTATTATTTTCCTTTAACTTCACAAATAAAATCCCAATAAAAATACATTTACGCTTTTGGCTGTAACATGATAAGATGTGAAAAATTCCAAGGGGTATGAATACTTTTTCAAGGCACTTTTTAAAGCTGAACTGTAGTCACATTGACTTGTGAAAAGAAGTGCTGCAGCATTTTCCCCCCAGGTGACTGACAGAAAGGGCGTAACTATAGGGGTCACAGGGATCACAACTGTGACCCGGCCCCATGCTTCAGGGGGCCCCTGCGATTCCCCTGTCAGATTTGTCTACTCCTGGATAGGAGGGGTGGCATGGCTTTTAGAGGAACTGAACCCCTCCATTATCCTCCCTGGATCCTGCAGCCGCTGAATGGCTGCGGGAGGGAGGGGGTAGAAGCGGGCTTTCAGCAGCTGCAGGAGGATAATGGAGGTGTTAAGTTCTTCTATAAGTAGCTCTGTCGTGCCGTCCCCCTATCTAGACTTGTGCCCTCTCTACTGCGGCTCCCTAAACTCCAGGATGCTGCTGCCGGGTAAATCTTGCTTCCTGGCCGAGTGTACAAATGTCCCCCTCCTGTCACAGTGCCCCCCCCTTGTCATACCACCTCCCTGCTCTCACACCGCCCCCTGCTGTTACACTTCCCCTCCACTATTACACTGCCCCCTGTCGCACTGTCCCCCTCTGTCACATTGCCCCCCTGCTGTCAAACTGCCCCCTCCTGATGTCACACTGCCCCCCTGCTGTCTCACTGCCTCCTCCTGCTGTCATACTGCCCCCGTCATACTGCCCCCCTCCTGACACACTGCCCCCTTCTTTTATACTGCCCCACCTCATGTCACACAGCCTCCTCTCCTGCCACACAGTCCGCTCTCCTGTCACATGGCTCCCCCTCATGTCATACTGCCCCCCTCCTGACACACTGCCCCCTTCTTTTATACTGCCCCACCTCATGTCACACAGCCTCCTCTCCTGCCACACAGTCCGCTCTCCTGTCACATGGCTCCCCCTCATGTCATACTGCCCCCCTCCTGACACACTGCCCCCTTCTTTTATACTGCCCCACCTCATGTCACACAGCCTCCTCTCCTGCCACACAGTCCGCTCTCCTGTCACATGGCTCCCCCTCATGTCATACTGCCCCCCTCCTGACACACTGCCCCCCTTCTTTTATACTGCCCCCCTCCTGACACACTGCCCCCCTTCTTTTATACTGCCCCCCTCCTGTCATATGCCTCCCCCTCATGTCATACTGCCTCCTGCTGTTACACTGCCCCCCCTGCTGTCACACTGCCCCCCTTGCTGTCATATTGCCCCTTCCTCCTGTCCAGGGCCAGACTGGGAATAAAAAACAGCCCTGGAAAAAATGTCATAGCAGCCCCATAGCATTATTATTCCAGCCCAACATCAAAACCGTCATGACGTCATTATTTCCTTGTTCGTGAAAGGGAAAGCCATGCATTTTAAAGCACATTTTAAGAGTGTATTAAAAAAAAAAAAAAAAAAAGAATATATATATGCAAATTCCAGTTAAAAGTGGTAAAATTGGTCCATCGTCAAGGGGCGCCCCAGGAACGTGGGGGAGACTCTGGTTTCCAGAGACCACCTTACACAGAAAGAATGGGGGGGGGGGGATTACTGATATAAGGGGGAAACCTTTATATCAGTGCCCCCTTATATTATTGTATTCACTCCCCCTCAGACTTGCCTGGCGGCGCTGCCACTGACCTCCTCTCAGGTACACCGTGCAGAGCTCAGTTAGACGGCTCCAGGTTGGTGACTCTGGTTTTATCCTATAGTCTCCTCTGCCAGCCATTGCAGCCTCTGTGTGCCCGCCATTGCAGCCTCTGTGTGCCCGCCATTGCAGCCTCTGTGTGCCCGCCATTGCAGCCTCTGTGTGCCCGCCATTTCAACCTCTGTGTGCCCGCCATTGCAGCCTCTGTGTGCCCTCCATTGCAGCCTCTGTGTGCCCGCCATTGCAGCCTCTGTGTTCCCGCCATTGCAGCCTCTGTGTGCCCGCCATTGCAGCCTCTGTGTGCTCGCCATTGCAGCCTCTGTGTTCCCGCCATTGCAGCCTCTGTGTGCCCGCCATTGCAGCCTCTGTGTGCTCGCCATTGCAGCCTCTGTGTGCCCGCCATTGCAGCCTCTGTGTTCCCGCCATTGCAGCCTCTGTGTGCCAGCCATTGCTGCCTCTGTGCCTACCAATTGCAGCCTCACCATTTCCTGGATCACACACAGCGGCCGATGTATGGCACGGACGGAGCTGGGTCTGTGTGTGTCAGGTGGCGCTGTAACAAGGTCCCGCCCCCCTAGACCAGCTTGTGTGATAGGCAGAACACTGATTCAATCAGTTTTCCATCTAGAAGACTATCACACGAGCCTGTCTAGGGGGCAGGACCTTGTTACAGCGCCACCTGACACACACAGACCCAGCTTCGTCCGTGCCATACAATAGGAGGTACTGGAGGTGCTGGAGGACAGAGGGAGGGGAGCAGTGCAGCCACCGCTCAAATCGGCCGTCATGGATGGTAGGGTGATGATTACTGATTTCCACAATATAAGTTGGCGCCGGAGGTCTAGGTTCTCATTTCCTATTGATAGGTAGAGTTGTTATGTCACTTCCTGTGTGGTCGCTAGAGCAGGAAGAGAGGTCAAATCTTTCCAATGGGGACATGGATGAAAACAGGGCCGTCTTTAATATTGATTGGACCCTGGGCAAAACTTTTCTTGGGCCCCCCCATGCAGTTTTGCTCTCCACCTGCTCTGAGACATACAATAAATAGCAGCTCGACTCAAAATCAGTTTACTGATTGCGATTGGTTGCCGGAGGTTACAGTGTATCATTACCGCTCACTGACTGGTTGCTAGAGGTCACAGCACACATTATGACTCACTCATTAGTTGCTAGAGGTTACAGCACATGATTTCTGCTTGATTGGTTGCTAGAGATTACTGTGGATATGACCTCAGGGGGGCATGATATAAATATCAATGCCGCTGGCCAACGCTATTTACATATGAATGCCGCCGCTATTTACATATGAATGCAGGTAATTTACATGTAAACACAGGATCTGCAGGTGAGTCATCTGTACACAATAGGGCAGAGCTGGGCAGCATTAGTAGCAGCACTTCACACTGAGATATTGGGACACAGCACAGGACTAATACCTCAAGGGATGAGGGAATCTAAACCAGTATAGTTGGCAAGTATGGGGCAGCTGCTTTGGGCCCCACAACAATGACAGGGTCCAGGGCAGTTGCCCCTTTTGCCCTGCCTTAAAAACGGCCCTGGATGGAAACACAAACTTGAGGTCCCTCTGTCCATTACCAAAATAAACAGAGATCTGCTGCGGGTTGAGTTCTTCTTTTAGAAAAGCGGAGATCTCAGTAGAAAGAACGATGCAACCAACAATGAAAAGTCCAATAACAGGAACGCTAGGTGACCCCATCACAGGTCATTACACCCGGATGAGACCCGTGTTCTGGTTCACAGGTCATTACACCCTGATGAGACCCGTGTTCTGGCTCCAGCCATCGTCCTTCACACTGGGCAACAAACCTTCATTCATAGGGATGAGCCAACCAGGCAATGGTACGTCTGCTGGACCTTCAACTAACTCAACGGGAAGTTCTCGAACCCCCAAAGTACAACTCAGAACCCCACTGAAGTCTATAGAAGTTGAAACTTGATCATTTTTTTCTGGCACTTTTCAAGGCTAATTTGGAAGGGCATGGGTACACCTGGACTCTGCCAAGGGGGGACACGTACCAATGCAAGATCATTTTTCTAAAAATATCATTCAGTGGGAGGAGGACCTTTTAATGCGACTTAAAGGGCAACAAAAAAAAATGTACAAATCCTTTCAATTCCATGCTTGGAGAATGATATGAACCGGCATGAGAAGTGACGGAACAGTACGATTTAACCCTTTAAAAGTGACTTTTAAACAGCGGTCTGGGATTTGTCATTTAGTGGCAGTAGCACCGCAGATCCCCGGCTGCCTTATGTTTGGTGGTACTGCCATCACACCAGGGCCGTCTTTAAGACAGGGCAAAAGGGGCATCTGCCCTGGGCCTCATCATTGTTGTCATCTTTAATATTGATTGGACCCTGGGCAAACATTTTCTTGGGACCCCCCCATGCAATCATTACCGCTCACTGACTGGCTGCTAGAGGTTACAGCACACATTATGGCTTACTGATTATTTGCTAGAGGTTACAGCATATGACTTCTGCTTGTTGATTGGTTGCTAGATATTTCTGTATATTAATACTGCTCACTGATTGGTTGCTAGAGGTTACTGGACATCCTTACCACTCACCAATTAGTTGCTAGAGGTTACTGCACATTATTACTGCTTACTAATTGGTTGTTAGAGGTTAGTGCACATTATTACTGCTTACTAATTGGTTGCTAGAGGTTACTGCACATTATTACTGCTTACTAATTGGTTGCTAGAGGTTACAGCACACATTATGGCTTACTGATTATTTGCTAGAGGTTACAGCATATGACTTCTGCTTGTTGATTGGTTGCTAGATATTTCTGTACATTAATACTGCTCACTGATTGGTTGCTAGAGGTTACTGGACATCCTTACCACTCACCAATTAGTTGCTAGAGGTTACTGCACATTATTACTGCTTACTAATTGGTTGCTAGAGGTTACTGCACATTATTACTGCTTACTAATTGGTTGCTAGAGGTTACTGCACATTATTACTGCTTACTAATTGGTTGCTAGAGATTACAGCACACATTATGGCTTACTGATTATTTGCTACAGGTTACAGCATATGACTTCTGCTTGTTGATTGGTTGCTAGATATTTCAGTACATTAATACTGCTCACTGATTGGTTGCTAGAGGTTACTGCACATTATTACTGCTTACTAATTGGTTGCTAGAGGTTACTGCACATTATTACTGCTTACTAATTGGTTGCTAGAGGTTATTGCACATTATTACTGCTTACTAATTGGTTGCTAGAGGTTACTGGAAATCCTTTACTGCTCAATGACTGGTTGCAAGAGGTTAGTGCACATCATTACTGCTCTCTGATTGGTTGCCAAAGGTTACAGCACATGAAAGCAGTTGCCTCATACTAAAAGTCCACAAATCCTTTCAATTCCATGCTTGGGGGGCGATATAAACCTGCTTGTGATGTGGCAGAGCAGTAAGATTTAACTCTTTAATAGCGACCTACAGACAGCTGTCGGGGATCTGTCATTTAGTGCCAGTAGAACTACAGATCCCCGGCTGGCTTGTGTTTGGTAGTGCCACCATCACACAATGACAGATCCATGGCGCTGGGGTTCAGGCGGGCTGATGGGCAAAGTTGGCCAGTTTTTTGGGCCTTTGCCCAGCTGCGGACAGGCTTGGAGTGGGTCAAGCTTCAGCCTGAACCCAAAAGCTCATCGTTCTTCATTGATATCTATAAGCAGCTTCACCGGCAGCAGCAGCGAGCGCACAGACAGACGTATCTGGGGGCTGTTTGCTCAGCCTTGTTGTCATCTCCAATGCCTCACTGTTGATCCAGAGATGAAATCCTCATTATGGGAGACTGCTGGAGTAATGCCGGGCGCTGCCAAGATAAATGACACCACTATTAACACTGTCTGTGCCATGGGCAAGCAGCTTTACCTGCCATAAGACCCATCAATATAGTTTTCTCTAATACAACAGAAGAGTCGAGGAATTCCTTCAATGATTGAAACTGGAAATCCAAACCCTTATCCTAGTATTTCAGGAGAGGAGAGTTATAGAGGAAGGAGCAGAGTCCTCCAGCAGTGCAGAGTATTTCAGGAGAGGAGAGTTATAGAGGAAGGAGCAGAGTCCTCCAGCAGAGCAGAGTATTTCAGGAGAGGAGAGTTATAGAGGAAGGAGCAGAGTCCTCCAGCAGTGCAGAGTATTTCAGGAGAGGAGAGTTATAGAGGAAGGAGCAGAGTCCTCCAGCAGAGCAGAGTATTTTAGGAGAGGAGAGTTATAGAGGAAGGAGCAGAGTCCTCCAGCAGTGCAGAGTATTTCAGGAGAGGAGAGTTATAGAGGAAGGAGCAGAGTCCTCCAGCAGTGCAGAGTATTTCAGGAGAGGAGAGTTATAGAGGAAGGAGCAGAGTCCTCCAGCAGTGCAGAGTATTTCAGGAGAGGAGAGTTATAGAGGAAGGAGCAGAGTCCTCCAGCAGTGCAGAGTATTTCAGGAGAGGAGAGTTATAAAGGAAGGAGCAGAGTCCTCCAGCAGAGCAGAGTATTTCAGGAGAGGAGAGTTATAGAGGAAGGAGCAGAGTCCTCCAGCAGAGTATTTCAGGAGAGGAGAGTTATAGAGGAAGGAGCAGAGTCCTCCAGCAGAGCAGAGTATTTCAGGAGAGGAGAGTTATAGAGGAAGGAGCAGAGTCCTCCAGCAGAGTATTTCAGGAGAGGAGAGTTATAGAGGAAGGAGCAGAGTCCTCCAGCAGTGCAGAGTATTTCAGGAGAGGAGAGTTATAGAGGAAGGAGCAGAGTCCTCCAGCAGAGCAGAGTATTTCAGGAGAGGAGAGTTATAGAGGAAGGAGCAGAGTCCTCCAGCAGTGCAGAGTATTTTAGGAGAGGAGAGTTATAGAGGAAGGAGCAGAGTCCTCCAGCAGTGCAGAGTATTTCAGGAGAGGAGAGTTATAGAGGAAGGAGCAGAGTCCTCCAGCAGAGCAGAGTATTTCAGGAGAGGAGAGTTATAGAGGGAGGAGCAGAGTCCTCCAGCAGAGCAGAGTATTTCAGGAGAGGAGAGTTATAGAGGAAGGAGCAGAGTCCTCCAGCAGAGTATTTCAGGAGAGGAGAGTTATAGAGGAAGGAGCAGAGTCCTCCAGCAGTGCAGAGTATTTCAGGAGAGGAGAGTTATAGAGGAAGGAGCAGAGTCCTCCAGCAGAGTATTTCAGGAGAGGAGAGTTATAGAGGAAGGAGCAGAGTCCCCCAGCAGTGCAGAGTATTTCAGGAGAGGAGAGTTATAGAGGAAGGAGCAGAGTCCTCCAGCAGTGCAGAGTATTTCAGGAGAGGAGAGTTATAGAGGAAGGAGCAGAGTCCTCCAGCAGAGTATTTCAGGAGAGGAGAGTTATAGAGGGAGGAGCAGAGTCCTCCAGCAGTGCAGAGTATTTCAGGAGAGGAGAGTTATAGAGGAAGGAGCAGAGTCCTCCAGCAGAGTATTTCAGGAGAGGAGAGTTATAGAGGGAGGAGCAGAGTCCTCCAGCAGTGCAGAGTATTTCAGGAGAGGAGAGTTATAGAGGAAGGAGCAGAGTCCTCCAACAGAGCAGAGTATTTCAGGAGAGGAGAGTTATAGAGGAAGGAGCAGAGTCCACCAGCAGTGCAGAGTATTTCAGGAGAGGAGAGTTATAGAGGAAGGAGCAGAGTCCTCCAACAGAGCAGAGTATTTCAGGAGAGGAGAGTTATAGAGGAAGGAGCAGAGTCCACCAGCAGTGCAGAGTATTTCAGGAGAGGAGAGTTATAGAGGAAGGAGCAGAGACCTCCAGCGGTGCAGAGTATTTCAGGAGAGGAGAGTTATAGAGGAAGAAGCAGAGTCCTCCAGCAGAGCAGAGTATTTCAGGAGAGGAGAGTTATAGAGGAAGGAGCAGAGTCCTCCAGCAGTGCAGAGTATTTCAGGAGAGGAGAGTTATAGAGGAAGGAGCAGAGTCCTCCAGCAGAGCAGAGTATTTCAGGAGAGGAGAGTTATAGAGGAAGGAGCAGAGTCCTCCAGCAGTGCAGAGTATTTCAGGAGAGGAGAGTTATAGAGGAAGGAGCAGAGTCCTCCAGCAGTGCAGAGTATTTCAGGAGAGGAGAGTTATAGAGGAAGGAGCAGAGTCTCCAGCAGTGCAGAGTATTTCAGGAGAGGAGAGTTATAGAGGAAGGAGCAGAGTCCTCCAGCAGAGCAGAGTATTTCAGGAGAGGAGAGTTCTAGAAGTAATGTACTAAGATATAGGAGATGAGGAGAGATGTATGTACACTGGGTGAGGTGCTCGTCTCCTCGGCTCACATACTTCTCTCTCTCTGTATATTTGCTCCAATTAGCGCTGAATAACAAAAGCGTGTCTAGAATTCTGACACTTTTCCAGCCTCGTCTCCTCTGATCTGTCTCCGGGGCTGAGCGCTGGGAAGAAGATCCGGAGCTCTTCTCTCCTCTACAGACCAGGAGCATCCTAAAGGGGAACTCCGCCCCCATATTCAAACCAACTCGGCTTCATCTATTTCCATCGCATCGTATATTATACTTTCTATTATTGTGTGACGTCACATTCCTTCATCCTCTCAACACTGAAGCCTGACATTGCAAATCAGGATAAAAGTAGGAAAGGAGCACAGAGTCCTATTTATTGTCTCATCAGGAATTTCCAGATATAAGATATATTATACAGGAGTGACATCACCGCTCTCCAGATATAAGATATATTATACAGGAGTGACATCACCGCTCTCCAGATATAAGATATATTATACAGGAGTGACATCACTGCTCTCCAGATATAAGATATATTATACAGGAGTGACATCACCGCTCTCCAGATATAAGATATATTATACAGGAGTGACATCACCGCTCTCCAGATATAAGATATATTATACAGGAGTGACATCACCGCTCTCCAGATATAAGATATATTATACAAGAGTGACATCACCGCTCTCCAGATATATTATACAGGAGTGACATCACCGCACTCCAGATATAAGATATAATATACAGGAGTGACATCACCGCTCTCCAGATATAGGATATATTATACAGGAGTGACATCACCGCTCTCCAGATATAAGATATATTATACAGGAGTGACATCACCGCTCTCCAGATATAGGATATATTATACAGGAGTGACATCACTGCTCTCCAGATATAAGATATATTATACAGGAGTGACATCACCGCTCTCCAGATATAGGATATATTATACAGGAGTGACATCACCGCTCTCCAGATATAAGATATATTATACAGGAGTGACATCACCGCTCTCCAGATATAAGATATATTATACAGGAGTGACATCACCGCTCTCCAGATATAAGATCTATTATACAGGAGTGACATCACCGCTCCCCAGATATATTATACAGGAGTGACGTCACCGCTCTCTAGATATAAGATATATTATACAGGAGTGACATCACCGCTCTCCAGATATATAAGATATATTATACAGGAGTGACCTCACCGCTCTCCAGATATAAGATATATTATACAGGGGTGACATCACCGCTCTCCAGATATATTATACAGGAGTGACGTCACCGCTCTCTAGATATAAGATATATTATACAGGAGTGACGTCACCGCTCTCTAGATATAAGATATATTATACAGGAGTGACATCACCGCTCTCCAGATATAAGAGATATTATACAGGAGTGACATCACCGCTCTCCAGATATAAGATCTATTATACAGGAGTGACATCACCGCTCTCCAGATATAAGATATATTATACAGGAGTGACATCACCGCTCTCCAGATATATTATACAGGGGTGACATCACCGCTCTCCAGATATAAGATATATTATACAGGAGTGACATCACCGCTCTCCAGATATAAGATATATTATACAGAGTGACATCACTGCTCTCCAGATATAAGATATATTATACAGGAGTGACATCACCGCTCTTCAGATATAAGATATATTATACAGGAGTGACATCACCGCTCTCCAGATATATTATACAGGGGTGACATCACCGCTCTCCAGATATAAGATATATTATACAGGAGTGACATCACCGCTCTCCAGATATAAGATATATTATACAGAGTGACATCACTGCTCTCCAGATATAAGATATATTATACAGGAGTGACATCACCGCTCTTCAGATATAAGATATATTATACAGAGTGACATCACCGCTCTTCAGATATAAGATATATTATACAGGAGTGACATCACCGCTCTCCAGATATAAGATATATTATACAGGAGTGACATCACCGCTCTCCAGATATAAGATATATTATACAGGAGTGACATCACAGCTCTCTAGATATAAGATATATTATACAGGAGTGACCTCACCGCTCTCCAGATATAAGATATATTATACAGGAGTGACATCACCGCTCTCCAGATATATTATACAGGAGTGACATCACCGCTCTCTAGATATAAGATATATTATACAGGAGTGACGTCACCGCTCTCTAGATATAAGATATATTATACAGGAGTGACATCACCGCTCTCCAGATATAAGAGATATTATACAGGAGTGACATCACCGCTCTCCAGATATAAGATCTATTATACAGGAGTGACATCACCGCTCTCCAGATATAAGATATATTATACAGGAGTGACATCACCGCTCTCCAGATATATTATACAGGGGTGACATCACCGCTCTCCAGATATAAGATATATTATACAGGAGTGACATCACCGCTCTCCAGATATAAGATATATTATACAGAGTGACATCACTGCTCTCCAGATATAAGATATATTATACAGGAGTGACATCACCGCTCTTCAGATATAAGATATATTATACAGGAGTGACATCACCGCTCTCCAGATATATTATACAGGGGTGACATCACCGCTCTCCAGATATAAGATATATTATACAGGAGTGACATCACCGCTCTCCAGATATAAGATATATTATACAGGAGTGACATCACCGCTCTTCAGATATAAGATATATTATACAGAGTGACATCACCGCTCTTCAGATATAAGATATATTATACAGGAGTGACATCACCGCTCTAAAAATAGTCCCTTCCTTCTAGAAGTGTAACATTGTTTCCTTCCTGTATCTCCTCCATCTGTTCTCATCATCCATGTAATAGAAATGATTGATGGCGGTTGCGGTGTCGCGGGGCACGCACTCACATTTCTCCGCCATCTGTCTCGGGTTATACGGAGAGGTGACACGGCTGTGCGGGGACACTCTCCAGGCTGTCCCCAGCAATTTGCCAACAAGCATTTTAATAGAGTCACTGCGGGGCTGGCAGCGGCCTTTGAAGTGGCAGCGCTGCTTGTAAATCGCTCGCTGCGATCCCACTTCCTCTTCTTGTAGGATGTTAACAAGGGGGGAGGGGGGGGGACCTTCCAGGACGACACAGCTGGGTGTCCCCTAATGAAAAGCAGGACGACCCACAATCCCGCGTTTATAGAGCCGGCAGGAAGAGCCCGCTGCTGCACTTCGGTGACGCTCCTAATTGGGGGCGATTTATTTAAAGGGGGACACCGGCCATCCAAAATAAAAATCTTTCCTATTCGTCGTGGCTCCTACCGTCTTCTATTCAGTAGACATGTGCAATGCCCAAAAATTTGTTCATTTTCTTTTCATTCGTTTTTTGTTATTTTCAGAATTTTTATCAAAATTCGAAAATTTTGAAATTTGAAAAATTATTATTTTTGAATTTCCTGATTTTTTTTTTTTTTCTTATTTTCGACATTCCGGATTTTCCAATTTCGATAATTCGAAAATTTGAATTTTCGGATTTTCCAATTCCGAGTTTCCAAATTTTCGAATTTCCGGAAAATCCGAAATGTCGAAAAAAAAAAAAAAAAAAAAACAGAAAATTCTTAAATAATACCTAATTAATAATAACCAACTATTAAATTATAGGTATTGGAATTTACTTTAAAATTTGTCTGTTAGTGAACGTAACAAATACAAATTTATCCGAAGTTATGAATTAACTGAAATAACGAATGGCACAGCTAAACAATTGGAAACGGAACAAATTAATAATAAATAAAAATAATAATAATAAAAAGTTTTTATTATTATTATTATTGTTATTTCTTTTTATTAATTAGTTATGTTCCATTAATTTAGATATGGCATTCGTTATTTTGGATAAATTCGTATTCTTTACATTCAGCCAAGTATGAAAGGAAGTTCCAATACCTATAATTTAATAGTTAGTAATAGTTAAGTTATTATTAGTTAATTATTTCAGAATTTGAAATTTTCAGGTTTTCAAATTTTCGGATTTTCATTCTTTTGAATTTTCATTCTTATTTTCTGATTTTCGAATTTCCGAAATTTCGAATTTCCAAAAATTAAAAATTTTCGGAATTCCGATTTACCAAATTTTTGAATTTTTTAGATTTCAAAAATTAGAAAATGTGAAAATTTGGAAATTTGAATTATTATTTTTGAATTTTCTGATTTTCGACATTTCGGATTTTCCAATAACGAGTATTCGGAAATTCGAAAATTTGGATTTTCAGATTTTCGAATTCCGAGTTTCCAAATTTTCGAATTTCCAAATACTCGGAATTGGAAAATCCCAAATGTAGAAAATAAGAAAAAAAAAATCAGGAAATTCAAAAATATTAACTAATTAATAATAACTAACTAGTAAATTATAGGTATTGGAATTTCCTTTCAAATTTGTCTGTTAGTGAACGTAACAAATACAAATGTATCTGAAGTTATGAATTATCTGAAATAACGAATGCCACAGCTAATTATTATTATTATTGTTATTTGTTTTTATTAATTCATTACGTTCCATTCATTTAGATATGGCATTCCTTATTTCGGAGAAATTCGTATTCGTTACACTAACAGCCAAATACGAGAGGAGATTCCAATACCTATAATTTAATAGTTAGTAATAGTCAAGTTATTATTAGTTAGTTATTATTTCAGAATTAGAAATTTTCAGGTTTTCAAATTTTCTGATTTTCATTCTTTTGAATTTTCATTCTTATTTTCTTATTTTCGAATTTCTGAAATTTCGAATTTCGATTTACCAAATTTTAGAATTTTTTAGGTTTCGAAAATTCGAAAATTCGGAAATTCGAAAATTCTGATAATTCGGAATTAAACAAATTGCACAAGTCTACTATACAGCAGCAATTCATGTTATCAATATAGCGTCCTGATTAGGGATGGGCCCGGTGTTCGATTCGAACCCATGTTCGAATCGAGCACCGGGCGTTCGCTCGTTCAGCGAGCCCAGAACTATTGGGGCCGCTCGCATCAAATTTGTGTGATGCGAGCGGCCCCGCAATGCATTGCGCTAGTCGCAGTGCAATGCTGGCTGATGATTGGCCAAGCATGCACTGTGACCCCGCATGCTTGGCCAATCACAGCGCCGGCAGCGAGGAGAGCCATAATTGGCTACAGGCAGGATGCCTGTAGCCAATTATAGCTCAGGGGCTTTAGTACACGCCCCGCGGTATAAGAGGCCGCCGCGCCTGCGGCCTCGCATATTATGTTTCAGTCAGTGTCAGCGTGTCAGCGTGTCAGTGTGCTGCTGACAATATGTGCTCTATTTCTGGGGATATGTGTGTGCGTGCTGTTAGAACAGCATTGCAGTATCACATCTGGGGGGTGTCTATAGGTGGCCTGTGAAGGGGGCAGGTTTCCTGTGCTTAGAACTTTCCCTGCAAAAAGTGTCATTTTTGCAGGAAAAAAGCTATTTAAAAGCACTCGCGGCTAATGAATTAATGGCTCCCGTAACACAGAGAGCTGTCATTCATTAATAAAAAAAAAAAAAAAAAGCGTGGGGGTCCCCCCAAATTCAATAACCAGGCCCTTCAGGTCTGGGATGGATATTAAGGGGAACCCCAGCCAAAAAAAAATGGCGTAGGGTCCCCCTCAAAATCCATACCAGACCCTTGAGGTCTGGTATGGATTTTAAGGGGAACCCTAGCCAAAAAAAATGGCGTGGGGTCCCCCTCAAAATCAATACCAGACCCTTATCCGAGCACGCAACCTGGCAGGCCGCAGGAAAAGAGGGGGGACGAGAGCGGCCCCCCTCCCGCCTGAACCGTACCAGGCCACATGCCCTCAACATTGGGAGGATGCTTTGGGGGTCTAAGACCCCTAAAGCACCTTGTCCCCATGTTGATGAGGACAAGGGCCTCTTCCCCACAACCCTGGCCATTGGTTGTGGGGGTCTGCGGGTGGGGGGCTTATCGGAATCTGGAAGCCCCCTTTAACAAGGGGACCCCCAGATCCCGCCCCCCCCTGTGTGAAATGGTAAGGGGGTACAAAAGTACCCCTACCATTTCACCAAAAAAGTGGCAAAAATTGTAAAAATGACAGGAGACGGTCTTTGACAATTCCTTTATTAAAATCTTCTTTCTTCTTTCTTCATCCTTCGGTTTCTTCATCTTCTCCTTCCGTCATCTTCTTCCATCTTCTTCCATCTTCTTCTTCCTCCGATCCGCTTCTTCTTGCGCTGGTCTTCTTGTCCTTCTCATCCGGCATCTTCTTCCGTCGGCGTCGGCGTCGGTGTCGGTGTCTCTGTCTCTTCTTGGGCCGCTCCGCGCAATGGGAGGCTCCCGCTGTGTGAGGCTCCGCTCCGTCTGACAGGTCTTTTATAACGGAGGGCACCTGGTGACCCCGCCCCCTCTGACGCATGGGGGACGTCATGGGGAATTCCATGATGGCTTTCCCCATGACGTCAGAGGGGGCGGGGTCACCAGGTGCCCTCCGTTATAAAAGACCTGTCAGACGGAGCGGAGCCTCACACAGCGGGAGCCTCCCATTGCGCGGAGCGGCCCAAGAAGAGACAGAGACACCGACACCGACGCCGACGGAAGAAGATGCCGGACGAGAAGGACGAGAAGACCAGCGCAAGAAGAAGCGGATCGGAGGAAGAAGAAGATGGAAGAAGATGGAAGAAGATGACGGAAGGAGAAGATGAAGAAACCGAAGGATGAAGAAAGAAGAAAGAAGATTTTAATAAAGGAATTGTCAAAGACCGTCTCCTGTCATTTTTACAATTTTTGCCACTTTTTTGGTGAAATGGTAGGGGTACTTTTGTACCCCCTTACCATTTCACACAGGGGGGGCGGGATCTGGGGTCCCTTGTTAAAGGGGGCTTCCAGATTCCGATAAGCCCCCCGCCCGCAGACCCCCACAACCAATGGCCAGGGTTGTGGGGAAGAGGCCCTTGTCCTCATCAACATGGGACAAGGTGCTTTAGGGGTCTTAGACCCCCAAAGCATCCTCCCAATGTTGAGGGCATGTGGCCTGGTACGGTTCAGGCGGGAGGGGGGGCCGCTCTCGTCCCCCCCTCTTTTCCTGCGGCCTGCCAGGTTGCGTGCTCGGATAAGGGTCTGGTATGGATTTTGAGGGGGACCCTACGCCAGGGTTTTTTTTTTTTTTTGGCTGGGGTTCCCCTTAATATCCATCCCAGACCTGAAGGGCCTGGTTATTGAATTTGGGGGGACCCCTACGCTTTTTTTTTTTTTTTCATTTTTTTTTTTTTATCAATGACTTTTTTTTTATGAATGAGTTTCAATGAATCACTGTTCTCTGTATTATGGGAGCTGTCAATACACATTAGCCGCGAGTGATTTTAAATAGCTTTTTTACTTGCAAAAATGACACTTTTTGCAGGGACAGTTCTAAGTACAGGAAACATGCGCCCCTTTACATGCATACTATAGACACCCCCCAGGTACGAAATTTAAAGGAATATTACACTTTTATTGTTTCAATTTAAGCATTATTAAAATCACTGCTCCTGAAAAAAACGGCCGTTTTTAAAACTTCTTTTTGCATTGATACATGTCCCCTGGGGCAGGACCCAGGTCCCCAAACCCTTTTTATGACATTAACATGCATATTAGCCTTTTAAAATTAGCACTTTTAATTTCGAACGTTCGCATCCATTATAACTAATAGGGTTCTAAAGCTCGCACGGACTTTAGGTCCGTTCGCGGGTTCTGGTGCGAGCCGAACGGGGGGGTGTTCGGCTCATCCCTAGTCCTGATGAAGGTCATGCATTTAAAATTTATAAATTAATTTTAATTAAAAAATTAAAGCATAACTAAAAAAAAAAAATAACATTATATTTATACACCAAGTTTCAATTCTCAGTTGTTTCGTCCTGTCTCTTTAAAATTCTGTGTGCATTATTTCTCCATAAATACCTTACAGTCATTTCCAGAGATCCCCATTAATTCCCATTATGCCTGAGTCTAGTGTAACTGATGATGAATGGGGAGCCTGAGTGAAAGAACGCATCCCGATAATCCCTTTAGACAAGCATGTTCCTCACTTCTGGTCACTGAATGGTGCAAACTTTAGCTGTGCTGATCAGTTGCTTGATTACTGTTCCAAAACAGGTCTGTTAGAATGTAATTAAGCAACTAGTTGGCAGACGGCACGACTAAAGTCTACACCATCCAGGAACATGTACTTCTATAGGGTGCCAAGGGATGTGTTCTTTCACTTTTGCAGTCAGCAGGAAATAGATGTATTTCCCCACTCTATATACATCCTCTGACCTTTATGAGAGACCTCCACCATACCTGATTTCAGTTCTTGGGTCTGTACTCCTGCTGTGCCCATTATGAGGGGTTCCCACCACCCCTGTGCTGAGTTCCCGGGTCTGTACACCGGTTGTGCCCATTATGAGGGGTTCCCATCATCCCTGTGCTGAGTTCCCAGGTCTGTACACCGGTTGTGCCCATTATGAGGGGTTCCTTCCCACCATCCTTATGCTGAGTTCCCGGGTCTGTACACCCGTTGTGCCCATTATGAGGGGTTCCTACCATCCCTGTGCTGAGTTCCTGGGTCTGTACACCTGCTGTGCCCATTATGAGGGGTTCCCAACATTCCCTGTGCTGAGTTCCTGGGTCTGTACACCCGCTGTGCCCATTATGAGGGGTTCCCACCATCCCTGTGCCGAGTTCTCAGGTCTGTACACCCGCTGTGCCCATTATGAGGGGTTCTCACCATCCCTGTGCTGAGTTCCCGGGTCTGTACACCCGCTGTGCCCATTATGAGGGGTTCCCACCATCCCTGTGCTGAGTTCCCGGGTCTGTACACCCGCTGTGCCCATTATGAGGGGTTCCCTCCATCCCTGTGCTGAGTTCCTGGGTCTGTACACCCGCTGTGCCCATTATGAGGGGTTCCCTCCATCCCTGTGCTGAGTTCCTGGGTCTGTACACCTGCTGTGCCCATTATGAGGGTTCCCACCATCCCTGTGCCGAGTTCCCGGGTCTGTACACCCGCTGTGCCCATTATGAGGGGTTCCCACCATCCCTGTGCTGAGTTCCTGGGTCTGTACATCCGCTGTGCCCATTATGAGGGGTTCCCACCATCCCTGTGCCGAGTTCCCGGGTCTGTACACCCGCTGTGCCCATTATGAGGGGTTCCCAACATTCCCTGTGCTGAGTTCCCGGGTCTGTACACCTGCTGTGCCCATTATGAGGGGTTCCCACCATCCCTGTGCTGAGTTCCCGGGTCTGTACACCCGCTGTGCCCATTATGAGGGGTTCCCAACATTCCCTGTGCTGAGTTCCTGGGTCTGTACACCCGCTGTGCCCATTATGAGGGTTCCCACCATCCCTGTGCTGAGTTCCTGGGTCTGTACACCCGCTGTGCCCATTATGAGGGGTTCCCACCATCCCTGTGCTGAGTTCCCGGGTCTGTACACCCGCTGTGCCCATTATGAGGGGTTCCCACCATCCCTGTGCTGAGTTCCTGGGTCTGTACACCCGCTGTGCCCATTATGAGGGGTTCCCACCATCCCTGTGCCGAGTTCCCGGTCTGTACACCCGCTGTGCCCATTATGAGGGGTTCCCACCATCCCTGTGCTGAGTTCCTGGGTCTGTACATCCGCTGTGCCCATTATGAGGGGTTCCCACCATCCCTGTGCCGAGTTCCCGGGTCTGTACACCCGCTGTGCCCATTATGAGGGGTTCCCAACATTCCCTGTGCTGAGTTCCCGGGTCTGTGCATCTGCTGTGGCCATTATAATTATCACATTGTTTAAATCTTAATAAAGCTTATTTGTATCTCTAGGATTTCTGTAGTTTTTCGGAATCCCCCACCCGACAAACTCCTTTCTACTGGTTTAATAAATGAGGAAGGAATAAATGAAATGTATTAGTGCTGAGTCTGGATAAGGCTGTTCTCTGTTGGGTTCTCCATTGCTCATAAATGACAGGTTCTCTTTATTCAGGGATAGAGAAATGTAATGGATAATAGATGGGGCCCGGAACACCTGCCCTCCCAGCCGGGCCAACAAATGGCAGGAAACGGCAGAGTTTTAGGAGATATCTGCAGCACCATGACAATAATTATCCACCACTCAACTCCGAAATACCGTTTGGCCTGAAGACATCAGCAATTATTTTATTAGGAGGGGAGTGCGGGGACCCATATCGTCCCCTGGCATCCAATCAACGGGAGGAATCCTAATGGAAGAATTCTGTTACTTCAATATATCTCCGAAGAGTGATAAAATGTTCTACCATGTGTGTATGATGGGCGCTGGCATGGGCAGGAACCGGACGGGGCCAGGGATGCTGGAGAGGTAAACCCCCCGACAAGCTTCTAAATCTTGTGACCTCTTTTGGGGAGTTCCCGGGTCTGTACACCCGCTGTGCCCATTATGAGGGGTTCCCACCATCCCTGTGCTGAGTTCCCGGGTCTGTACACCCGCTGTGCCCATTATGAGGGGTTCCCACCATCCCTGTGCTGAGTTCCCAGGTCTGTACACCCGCTGTGCCCATTATGAGGAGTTCCCACCATCCCTGTGCTGAGTTCCCAGGTCTGTACACCCGCTGTGCCCGTTATGAGGGGTTCCCACCATCCCTGTGCTGAGTTCCCGGGTCTGTACACCCGCTGTGCCCGTTATGAGGGGTTCCCACCATCCCTGTGCTGGGTTCCCAGGTCTGTACACCCGCTGTGCCCGTTATGAGGGGTTCCCACCATCCCTGTGCTGGGTTCCAGGGTCTGTACACCCGCTGTGCCCATTATGAGGGGTTCCCACCATCCCTGTGCTGAGTTCCGGGGTCTGTACACCTGCTGTGCCCATTATGAAGGGTTCCCACCATCCTGTGCTGAGTTCCCGGGTCTGTACCCCTGCTGTGCCCATTATGAGGGGTTCCCACCATCCATGTTCTGGGTTCCCGGGTCTGTACACCCGCTGTGCCCGTTATGAGGGGTTCCCACGATCCCTGTACTGAGTTCCCGGGTCTGTACATCCGCTGTGCCCATTATAAGGGGTTCCCACCATCCCTGTGCTGAGTTTCTGGGTCTGTACACCCGCTGTGCCCTTTATGAGGGGTTCCCACCATCCCTGTGCTGAGTTCCCGGGTCTGTACATCCGCTGTGCCCATTATAAGGGGTTCCCACCATCCCTGTGATGAGTTCCCGGGTCTGTACACCCGCTGTGCCCATTGTGAGGAGTTCCCACCATCCCTGTGCTGAGTTGCTGGGTCTGTACACCCGCTGTGCCCATTATGAGGGGTTCTCACCATCCCTGTGCTGAGTTCCCGGGTCTGTACACCCGCTGTGCCCATTATGAGGGGTTCCCACCATCCCTGTGCTGAGATCCCGGGTCTGTACACCCGCTGTGCCCATTATGAGGGGTTCCCACCATCCCTGTGCTGAGTTCCCGGGTCTGTACACCTGCTGTGCCCATTATGAGGGGTTCCCACCATCCCTGTGCTGAGTTCCCGGGTCTGTACACACGCTGTGCCCATTATGAGGGGTTCCCACCATCCCTGTGCTGAGATCCCGGGTCTGTACACCCGCTGTGCCCATTATGAGGGGTTCCCACCATCCCTGTGCTGAGTTTTTGGTTCTGTACACCCGCTGTGCCCATTATGAGGGGTCCCCACCATCCCTGTGCTGAGTTCCCGGGTCTGTACACCCGCTGTGCCCGTTATGAGGGGTTCCCACCATCCCTGTGCTGAGTTCCCAGGTCTGTACCCCTGCTGTGCCCATTATGAGGGGTTCCCACCATCCCTGTGCTGAGTTCCCGGGTCTGTACACCCGCTGTGCCCATTATGAGGGGTTCCCACCATCCCTGTGCTGAGTTCCCGGGTCTGTACACCAACTGTGCCCATTATGAGGGTTCCCACCATCCCTGTGCTGAGTTCCCAGGTCTGTACACCCGCTGTGCCCATTATGAGGAGTTCCCACCATCCCTGTGCTGAGTTCCCGGGTCTGTACACCTACTGTGCCCATTATGAGGGGTTCCCACCATCCCTGTGCTGAGTTCCCTGGTCTGTACACCCGCTGTGTCCATTATGAGGGGTTCCCACCATCCCTGTGTTGAGTTCCCGGGTCTGTACACGCACTGTGCCCATTATGAGGGGTTCCCACCATCCCTGTGCTGAGTTCCCAGGTCTGTACCCCTGCTGTGCCCATTATGAGGGGTTCCCACCATCCCTGTGCTGAGTTCCCGGGTCTGTACACCCGCTGTGCCCATTATGAGGGTTCCCACCATCCCTGTGCTGAGTTCCCGGGTCTGTACACCTACTGTGCCCATTATGAGGGGTTCCCACCATCCCTGTGCTGAGTTCCCAGGTCTGTACACCCGCTGTGCCCATTATGAGGAGTTCCCACCATCCCTGTGCTGAGTTCCCGGGTCTGTACACCTACTGTGCCCATTATGAGGGGTTCCCACCATCCCTGTGCTGAGTTCCCTGGTCTGTACACCCGCTGTGTCCATTATGAGGGGTTCCCACCATCCCTGTGTTGAGTTCCCGGGTCTGTACACGCACTGTGCCCATTATGAGGGGTTCCCACCATCCCTGTGCTGAGTTCCCGGGTCTGTACACCCGCTGTGCCCATTATGAGGGGTTCCCACCATCCCTGTGCTGAGTTCCCGGGTCTGTACACCCGCTGTGCCCATTATGAGGGGTTCCCACAATCCCCGTGCTGAGTTCCCGGGTCTGTACACCCGCTGTGCCCATTATGAGGGGTTCCCACCATCCCTGTGCTGAGTTCCCGGGTCTGTACACCCGCTGTGCCCATTATGAGGGGTTCCCACCATCCTTGCTGGATTTGTATTCATACTATATTACAGAGAATAGAGGTGCTAAAGCACAGAAGGGTAGGTGGGGACCCCCAAAATTCCCATGTGTGCAGGAGCAGAGCTTGGAAGGGAAGGGTGATGGGGGGAGGGGGGGGGGGGTCAGTGTTCACAATGACTTTCTTCAGGGAATGCAGCAATTCAGAGGCAGCAGAACAGAACATGATGTCTTTACAAGTATGAGATATAAAGGAACAGCAATGTATGAGATACAAATCTCAAACATCAACCCGTCCCTCTGTGTACAGACATGGGGAGGGGGTGCAGTGCCACCCTATATGTGCCCGCCATTTACTAATAAGGCTTTATTCCCGTTCCCCCAGCAGCATAGTCCAGCAAACAGGGACAAAGCTCAGACCAGGGAAGAGCAGGGTGACTAATCCGCTATGGAGCAGAGGTGGCAGGCTATGCCCGGGGGTGGCACACAGAGGAACGGGAGGCAGGTTGAGCAGGCAGGCAGCACAGAGGGCACAGGGCTCTCTACATAGTCTCCGTATTAATATCCCCTCCAATCACATCACTCCTCCCCCCCCTCCTCCTGCCAGGCTGTGCCCACATGCCACACTTACTATCCATCATCCAGAGGGCACATTGCTGGCATCCATATCCATCTCTGTGCCGCCTGTCTCTATCCCCATCCTTCTCCCCGAACACAAATCACTGACTTCCACAATCTACACAATTCCCATTCATAGTCGGGGATGGCAGCGCACCGCAAAGCATGACCCAAATCCTCATGGTATGTCGTAGGTGCCAGCGCATTTTACAGATTTGCACCCCATCCGTATGTCTGTCTATCTGAATGGCATTCTTTCTATCTATTCCATCCCATATCTATCTATCTATCTCATCTCTATGTTACCAAAAGTATCGGGACGCCTGCCTTTACACACACATGAACTTTAATGGCATCCCAGTCTTAGTCCGTAGGGTTCAATATTGAGTTGGCCCCCACCCTTTGCAGCTATAACAGCTTCAACTCTTCTGGAAGGCCGTCCACAAGGTTTAGGAGTGTGTCTATGGGAATGTTTGACCATTCTTCCAGAAGAGCATTTGTGAGGTCAGGCATTGATGTTGCTTAACCTCACAAATGCATATGATGGGGCACAAGTGGCTGCATATGATGGGCACAGTGGCTGCATATAATGGGGCACAAGTGGCTGCATATGATGGGCACAGTGGCTGCATATGATGGGGCACAAGTGGCTGCATATGATGGGCACAGTGGTTGCAAATGATGGGCACATGTGGCTTCATATGATGGGCACAAGTGGCTGCGTATGATGGGCACAGTGGCTGCATATGATGGGCACAGTTGCTGCATATTATGGGCACAGTGGCTGCATATGATGGGCACAAGTGGCTGCATTTGATGGGTGCAAGTGGCTGCGTATGATGGGCACATGTGGCTCCATATGATGGGCACAAGTGGCTGCGTTTGATGGGCACAAGTGGTTGCGTTTGATGGCACAGTTGCTGCATATTATGGGCACAGTGGCTGCATATGATGGGCACAAGTGGCTGCATTTGATGGGTGCAAGTGGCTGCGTATGAGGGGCACAAGTGGCTGCATATGATGGGCACAAGTGGCTGCATATAATGGGCACAAGTGGCTGCGTATAATGGGCACAAGTGGCTGCATATGATAGGCACAGTGGCTGCGTATGATGGGCACAGTGGCTGCATATGATGGGCACAAGTGGCTGCATTTGATGGGCACAAGTGGCTGCGTATGAGGGGCAAAAGTGGCTGCATATGATGGGCACAAGTGGCTGCGTATGATGGACAAAAGTGGCTGCATATGATGGGCACAAGTGGCTGTGTATGATGGGCACAAGTGGTTGCTTATGATGGGCCCATGTGGCTGCATATGATGGGCACAATAGCTGCATATGATGGGCACAGTGGCTGAATTCGATGGGCACAGTGGCTGCATTTGATGGGCACAATGGCTGCATTTGATGGGAACAGTAAGGCTGCAATTGATGGGGGGTGTTTCTGTATTTATCAGTTTGTTTGAGCCCCCCCAAAAAAATTTGGAGCACCACCCGCCACTCGTATGCTGACGCCGTTGGTGTTCCCTTCAGTGAAACAAAGGGGCCAAGCCCAACCCCTGAAAAAACCTCCACACCATAATTCCCCCTCCACCAAACTTTACACTTGGCACAATGCAGTCAGGCAAGTACCATTCTCCTGGCAACCGCCAAACCCAGACACGTCCATTGGATTGCCAGAGAGAGAAGAGCGATTGGTCACTCCAGAGAACACGCCCCCACCGCTCTAGAGTCCAGTGGCGGCGCGCTTTACACCACGGCATCCGCCGCTTTGTATTGCACTTGGTGATATAAGGCTTGGAAGCAACCAGTCCATAAGGCTGTCTATGTACGGTTGTGCTAATCTGAAGGCCACACCAAGTTTGCAGGTCTGTAGCTATTGACTTCTGCGCACTGTGCGATTCAGCAAACGCTGCCCCCCCCCCTCTATTATTTTACATGGCCTACCACTTCGTGGCTGAGTTGCCGTTCCCAGTTGCTTACACTTTGTTAAAATGCAACTAACAATTGACCGTGGAATATTTAGTAGCAAGGAAATTTCACGGGTGGACTTATTGCACGGGTGGCAACCTATCTCAACGGTACCACGCTTGTATTCTTTGAGCTCCTGAGAGCGACCCATTCTTTCACAAATGTTTGTAGAAGCCATCTGCATGCCTAGGTGAACGATTTTATACATCTATGGCCAGGGGCATTGCTGGGTCTACAAAAGATCTGGGGCTGGAGCCCATAGCAGAGTAGTAAAGAAAGTCATACGCTTGGGCACATACACATGTATATACAGTAATATATGTGTGTGTATATATATATATATCCCCAGAGAGCCCCCCACTTACATCAGGGTCCCCAGAGAGCCTCCCCTTACATCAGGGTCCCCAGAGAGCCTCCCCTTACATCAGGGTCCCCAGAGAGCCCCCCTTACATCAGGGTCCCCAGAGAGCCTCCCCTTACATCAGGTTCCCCAGAGAGCCTCCTCTTTACTTCAGAGTCCCAAGAGAGCCTCCCCCTTGCATCAGGGTCCCCAGAGAGCCCCCCACTTACATCAGGGTTCCCAGAGAGCCCCCCTTACATCAGGGTCCCCAGAGAGCCTCCCTCTTAAATCAAGGTCCCCAGAGAGCCTCCCCTTCAATCAGGGTTCCCAGAGAGCCTCCCCCTTAAATTAGGGTCCCCAGAGAGCCTCCCCCTTAAAATCAGGGTCCCCAGAGAGCCTCCCTCTTGTATCAGGGTCCCCAGAGAGCCCCCCACTTACATCAGGGTCCCCAGAGAGCCTACTCCTTACTTCAGAGTCCCAAGAGAGCCTCCCGCTTGCATCAGGGTCCCCAGAGAGCCCCCTTACATTAGGGTCCCCAGAGAGCCTCCCTCTTAAATCAAGGTCCCCAGAGAGCCTCCCCTTCAATCAGGGTCCCCAGAGAGCCTCCCCCTTAAATCAGGGTCCCCAGAGAGCCTCCCCCTTAAAATCAGGGTCCCAGAGAGCCTCCCTTTTGTATCAGGGTCCCCAGAGAGCCCCCCACTTACATCAGGGTCCCCAGAGAGCCTCCTCCTTACTTCAGAGTCCCAAGAGAGCCTCCCCCTTGCATCAGGATCCCCAGAGAGCCCCCCACTTACATCAGGGTTCCCAGAGAGCCCCCCTTACATTAGGGTCCCCAGAGAGCCTCCCTCTTAAATCAAGGTCCCCAGAGAGCCTCCCCCTTAAATCAGGGTCCCCAGAGAGCCTCCCCCTTAAATCAGGGTCCCAGGGAGCCTCCCCCTTAAAATCAGGGTCCCCAGAGAGCCTCCCTCTTGTATCAGGGTCCCCAGAGAGCCCCCTACTTACATCAGGGTCCCCAGAGAGCCTCCCCTCCCCTTGGGGACCCCTGCAGAGACTCTGAGCTATGGGCCCCAGATTCGGGGCTATAGCCCCCAAAGCCACCCCCTAGCGACGCCACTGTCTATGGCCATGGAGGTGATTGGAACACCTGAATTCAATGATTCGGAGGGCTGTCCCAATACTTTTGCAAATATGGTGTGAGTTTAGAAATTAAGTTATGTGTAATAACATGGAATGACACAGGGAAAAAGGGAGGTGCAAAAGAGCATGGAAAGCCAAGACAGCAGCGGAAATCTATCAGTAATTAGAAAGCAATTCTGTCCCATGTCAGAGCAAATTAATATCAACTGGTTCAGTCTCAACTGATGGCCTATAAAAAGGTGTCTCGTTACCAAGGTGTCACACAAAGAAACATCTCATGATGGGTAAAAGCAAAGAGCTCTCCCAAGACCTTCGCAAACCTTATGCTTGCAAAGCATACTGATGGCATTGGTTACAGAAGGATCTCGAAACTTCTGAATGTTCCAGTGAGCACTGTTGGGGCCATAATCCGGAAGTGGAAAAAACGTAATTTCACCATAATCCGGCCACGACCAGGGGCTCATCGCAAGATTTCCGACAGAGGAGTGAAAGGAGTTATCAGAAGAGTTGTCCAAGAGCCAAGGACCACTTGTGGAAAGCTTTAGAAAGACCTGTAATTAGCAGGTACAACAATAAGTAATGCACTCTCCCACCATGGCCTGTATGCACGCTCACCACGCAACACTCCAATGCTGGAGAAAAAATATGTTGAAGCTTGTTTTTAACGTTTGCTGCACAACATTTAGACAAGCCTGTGAAATACTGGGAGAATGAGACCAAAATTGAACTTATTTGGATACCATAATACCAGGGCTTTTTTTCAGGGGGAACTTGGTGGAACTCAGTTCCACCACCTCTGGCTCAGACCCTTGGGGGGGGGGGGGCTGCTCACCACAACCACGGTTTCTGTGTTTACAAGTGACAGCTCTGCACATGGGCGTCCCCAGGCAGGGGTAAGGGGGGGCAAGTGGCCCCCCCCCCCTGGAATCAGGGATCGGATCAGGAGTGATCCCTCTGTCACCCCCTCTCTCTCTCACCCCTCTGTCTTTTTCACCCCCCCCTCTCTCTCTGTCACCCCCTCTGTCTCTCTCTGTCACCCCCTCTGTCTTTCTGTCACCCCCTGTCTCTCTCTGTCACCCCCCCACATGTATGCCGTCTCTGACAGTCTCTTTTGCCATGTCCGCAGTCTCCGACAGTCTCTTGGGCCATGTCCGCAGTCTCTGACAGTCTCTTGGGCCATGTATGCCGTCTCTCACAGTCTCTTGTGCCATGTCCGCAGTCACTGACAGTCTCTTGGGCCATGTCCGCAGTCTCTGACAGTCTCTTGGGCCATGTCCGCAGTCTCTGACAGTCTCTTGAGCCATGTCCGCAGTCACTGACAGTCTCTTGAGCCATGTCCGCAGTCTCTGACAGTCTCTTGAGCCATGTCCGCAGTCACTGACAGTCTCTTGAGCCATGTCCGCAGTCTCTGACAGTATCTTGAACCAATGACCGCAGTCTCTGACAGTCTCTTGGGCCATGTCCGCAGTTTCTGACAGTCTCTTGGGCCATGTATGCCGTCTCTCACAGTCTCTTGTGCCATGTCCGCAGTCTCTGACAGTCTCTTGTGCCATGTCCGCAGTCTCTGACAGTCTCTTGGGCCATGTCCGCAGTTTCTGACAGTCTCTTGGGCCATGTATGCCGTCTCTCACAGTCTCTTGTGCCATGTCCGCAGTCTCTGACAGTCTCTTGGGCCATGTCCGCAGTTTCTGACAGTCTCTTGGGCCATGTATGCAGTCTCTCACAGTCTCTCGTGCCATGTCCGCAGTCTCTGACAGTCTCTTGAGCCATGTCTGCAGTCTCTGACCGTCACCTGTACTATGTCTGCAGTCTCTGACCGTCATAATGTGATAATGACATTGTCAAAAAGGGTCAGAGCATGGGTGACCTTAAAATTATGACCCCCCCCCCCCCCCTGAAAACAGTTCTGCGGATGCCCATGGCTCTGCACTCTGTATGTAATGCAATCTTGCTATTTAATGCCCCTTTAAGACCCTCCTACTGTTCGTGAAATTTGACTGACCACACCCACTATTTAATGTGATTTGGAGGGTGTGTGTGGTGGAGGGGTTTTGGGGGGGGTCGTGGTTGAGTTCCAGCACCTATTGTTTGAGAGAAAAAAAAGCCCTGTATAATACACACCATGTTTGGAGGTCACATCACCCCAAAAACACCCCCCCCATACCAACAGTGAGGTTCGGAGGAGGGAACATCATGGTGTGGGCGGGGCTGTTTTTCAGAATACGGTACCGGCAAACTTCATATCATTGAAGGAAGGAATTCAGAGGCGGCTCTAGGCTTTGTGAGGCCTTAGGCAAATCTATCACCCACACCCAAAACGGGAAAAATAATTCAAGTGGACATTCCCTCCAACTCTCACACACGTCAGGCAAATTAGGAGGCCACGAGGCCCCTGGGAGTGCGAGGCTTAAGGCGACCGCCTAATTTGCCTGATTAGTGAGCCGCCTCTGGGAAGGATGAATGGAAATATGTACCAAGACATTCCTGATAAAAATCCGCCGCCATCTACCAGGATGGTGAAGATGAAATGATGGTGGACATCTCAGAAGGACAATGATCCCAACACACAAAGCCAAGGAAACTCTCTATTGGTTTCAAAGAAAGAAAATAAAGCTTCTAGAATGGCCCAGCCAATCGCCTGACTTGAACCCAATAGAAGATCTATGGAAAGAACTAAAGATCTGAGTTCATAGAAGAGGACCACAGGGACCTTCAAGGTTTGAAGACTATTTGTGTGGAAGAATGGGGCCAAAATCACACCTGAGCAACGCATGCGACTCGTTCCTCCATACAGGAGGCGTCTTGACGCCGTCATCACCGGTGTCTTTGTATGTATGGATCACAAGGGTTGTCACCGACATGTGGGGGAACATTTCAGGTCAATAGAAAATAGATTTACCTGGAAAAATGCTGATGTGTTCAATTACTATTTTACACGCTTTGTGTGTGTGTGTATATTATATATACACACACATATATATAGATATACTCAAGGGTCAAGTCCTGGGGAAAAAAGTGTGGGAACTCCCACCCAAGATCCGCTCCCCCATCAAAAAAAAAAAAAAAAAAAAATGATACGCTCATACGCACGAACGCTTCAAAAGTGGTATTTTTCATCCAATTTTCGTATTGTGTGTATGAAGCTTAACTGTTAGTACATAAAAAAAATCATTCCTCAATAAACATAAATCCGGTAATTCTCTGAATAATCAGCATTCATACAATTGTGCTTCCATGCAAATGTGAACATCATGTTCTGATCTTTATTGGGGAATGTTATTTTGTATATAGAGTGTTTATGTGGTGAGTTTACACTTTTCATTGAACAGAGTTTGGATAACACAGGGTTAAACGGAAAGGTGATAAATGAACTGCACATTATCTGGACAGAATGCTTGGGGAGATAGTGATGTGTTCCTGCTTAGGAGATGTATGTTAGCTTGGGGGGGCTGCAAACTCTGCAGGGGCTCCAACACACACTCGCTGCTATCCCAACCCTTCACATATTTCCACATAAACTTCCCTCCTGGCATTAAACTTTGCCAGGTATTGTGCTCAGCTTACCACCCCAAACTGATGTTCCTCCCTCAGCTCACCTCTCTCCCTGCATGTCCTGTGAGCAGAATAGCTGTGCTCCTCCGCTGGGTTCTCTCATCATATGGCACTGAAGATAGAGGAGGGGGGGATTCAGCGGGACACACAGAGCAAGTATGCAGGAGACTGGGGGGGGGGGGGAGGGGGGGATGAGGAGACAGAAAATCAGGAGGGGCCCGGCGAGGAGGAGCGCATCACGAGAGGTCTGACTAAATACAATCTCTTAGCAGCAGGGACCTGATCTACCTGTCAGCTAGCTGTGATTGACAGGTAGATTAAAGCGGAAGCTGTCATGGGGCCCCCTACTGGCAATGCCTGAATGGTCAGGTGTGCGGCTCTTACTATTGCGAGCTGTGTCGGGGGCTGCTGGTGTAGCACCTCCCACACAGCTCACATACTTCAAAGTCTTGCAGGACACGTCTGATAACAGGAACTGAGTTCCTGTTGTGGAAAAAGTACAGGAACTCCGTTCCCATGCGTTCCCGCAGGACTTGAGCCCTGATCCATTCCATATCTATCAATTCCATCCCATATCTATCTATCAAACTATCTATCTATCTACTGTATCTACACTATTTCACAAAAGTAAGTACACCCCTCACATTTGTGTAAATATTTTCTTCTGTCTTTTCATGTGACAACACTGAAGAAATGACACTTGTCTACAATGTAAAGTAGTGAGTGTACAGCTTGTGTAAATTTGCTGTCCCCTCAAAGTAACTCAACATACAGCCATTAATGTCTAAACCGCTGGCAACAGAGTACACCCCTAAGTGAAAATGTCCAAATTGGGTCCAATTAGCCATTTTCCCTCCCCCGGTGTCATGTGACTCATTAGTGTTACAAGGTCTCAGGTGTGAATGGGAGCAGGTGTGTTAAATTTGGTGTTATCGCTCTCACTCTCTCATACTGGTCACTGGAAGTTCAACATGGCACCTCATGGCAAAGAACTCTCTGAGGATCTATCTATCCCATATCTATCTATCTATCTATCTATCTATCTATCTATCTATCTATCTATCTAGCTATCTATCTATCTATCTATCTATCTATCTATCTATCTATCTATCCCATATCTATATACAGTGGTGTGAAAAAGTGTTTGCCCCCTTCCTCATTTCCTGTTCCTTTGCATGTTTGTCACACTTAAGTGTTTCGGAACATCAAACCAATTTAAACAATAGTCAAGGACAACACAAGTAAACACAAAATGCAATTTGTAAATGAAGGTGTTTATTATTAAAGGTGAAAAAAAATCCAAACCATCATGGCCCTGTGTGAAAAAGTGATTGCCCCCCTTGTTGAAACATACTATAACTGTGGTTGTCCACACCTGAGTTCAATTTCTCTAGCCACACCCAGGCCTGATTATTGCCACACCTGTTCACAATCAAGGCATCACTTAAATAGGAGCTGCTTGACACAGTAAGGTCCACCAGAAGATCCTTAAAAGCTACACATCATGCCGAGACCCAAAGAAATTCAGGAACAATTGAGAAAGAAAGTAATTGAGATCTATCAGTCTGGAAAGGGTTATAAAGCCATTTCCAAAGCTTTGGGAATCCAGCGAACCGCAGTGAGAGCCATTATCCACAAATGGCGAAGACATGGAACAGTGGTGAACCTTCCCAGGAGTGGCAGGCCGCCCAAAATTACCCCAAGAGCGCAGCGACGACTCATCCAAGAGGTCACAAAAGACCCCACAACAACGTCCAAGGAACTGCAGGCCTCACTTGCCTCAGTTAAGGTCAGCGTTCATGCCTCCACCATCAGGAAAAGACTGGGCAAAAATGGCCTGCATGGCAGAGTTCCAAGGAGAAAACCACTGCTGAGCAAAAAGAACATCAAAGCTCGTCTCAATTTCTCCACAACACATCTTGATGATCCCCAAGACTTTTGGGACAACATTCTGTGGACCGATGAGACAAAAGTGGAACTCTTTGGAAGGTGTGTGTCCAAGTATATCTGGCATAGAAGGAACACTGCATTTCAGAAAAAGAACATTATACCAACAGTAAAATATGGTGGTGGTAGTGTGATGGTCTGGGGCTGTTTTGCTGCTTCAGGACCTGGAAGACTTGCCGTGATAAAAGGAACTATGAATTCTGCTGTCTACCAAGAGATCCTGAAGGAGAATGTCCGACCATCTGTTCGTGTACTCAAGCTGAAACGAACTTGGGTTCTGCAGCAGGACAATGATCCTAAACACACCAGCAAGTCCACCACCGAATGGCTGAAGAAAAACAAAATGAAGACTTTGGAGTGGCCTAGCCAATGTCCTGACCTGAATCCTATTGAGATGTTGTGGTATGACCTTAAAAAGGCCGTTCATGCTCGAAAACCCTCTAATGTAACTGAATTAGGACAATTCTGCAAAGATGAGTGGGCCAAAATTCCTCCAGGACGCTGTAAAAGCCTCATTGCACGTTATCGCAAACGCTTGGTTGCAGTTGTTGCTGCTAAGGGTGGCCCAACCAGTTATTAGGTTTAGGGGGCAATCACTTTTTCACACAGGGCCATGATGGTTTGGATTTTTTTTCACCTTTAATAATAAACACCTTCATTTACAAATTGCATTTTGTGTTTACTTGTGTTGTCCTTGACTATTGTTTAAATTGGTTTGATGTTCCGAAACACTTAAGTGTGACAAACATGCAAAGGAACAGGAAATGAGGAAGGGGGCAAACACTTTTTCACACCACTGTATCTATCTATCTATCCCATATCTATTTATCTATCTATGTATCTATCTATCTATGTATCTATCTATCTATGTATCTATCTATCTATGTATCTATCTATCTATCTATCTATCTATCTATCTATCTATCTATCCCATATCTATCTATCTATCTATCTATCTATCTATCTATCTATCTATCTATCTATCTATCTATCTATTCCATATCTATCTATCGATCTATCTATTATCTATCTATCTATCTATCTATCTATCTATCTATCTATCTATTTATTATCTATCGATCTATCTATTATCTATCTATCTATCTATCTATCTATCTATCTATCTATTATCTATCTATCTATCCCCCAGACCCCCACCCTTTGTATGACATGGTCTCATCGCCCGGCTGGGAGTTTGTTTTCTGCCCCCCCCCCCCCCCATGCCCTCCATGTCATCACACCCGGAGCTGATGGGAGTTGTCTCTTTGTGTTTTTCATTCCCATCCACAGAGCTGAAGCCTTAAAACAACTTGAAGGCCCTGACAGGGTGGGGGGCGGCAGGCCTGGGCTGTGGATTGATCGGTTGTGATATTTGCGGTGTTGGTTCGGGGGGGGGGAAGATGAGGAAGATGTCAGCGCTCAGCTCCACAAACATCGCCAACTGTCCCCATGGCTGGCCCAGGTGCCGCCATTCCTCCCCCCCACTCCACAAAGTCAATTCACCTTACTAGAAAAAACGGATAATGTTATCTAGAAGTTTTGGGGGCCCAATACCAGGCTCCCCAATAATGTCTCTTATTATAATAACGGCTCTTAATTCTCCTCCAGGCAACACTGGAACTATGCTAAGAAAAAAAAGAAACCTACTTTATCTTTATTCTGTGTCATAAACCCCTGCAATTATATTCAGCAGGACTGCGGCCTCTGGTCATATGACTCTGTGATGTGCAATCTCCCGCTTCCCTTCTGAGGCGAGGAGCTCCCAGATACAGAGGGAAGAGCTGTAACCTGGGAACACCTGGGACTTCATAGACGGCAGAATCAATAGAAATCATATCAGATTTTATTCTACCTGTGTTCCTGATAGATTATATTGATCATACATTAGTCATGATTGATCATATTTATAACACAGATGTATTACATCTGCCACCAACAAATACACGCCTGCCGTTTCCAATCAAATTGTTTTTTTTATCAATGATTCCTAATGTTCGATTATTTATCAATAATTCCCATAATAAAAAAATGGTTGATTATTTATCAATGATTCTCATTATAATGTTTGATTATTTTTCAGTGCTTCCCATAATAAAATAATAGTTGAATATTTATCAATGATTCCCGTTATAATGTTTGATTATTGATCAATGATTCCCATAATAAAATAATAGTTGATTATTTATCATTGATTTCCATATTTAAATCATGTTTAATTATTTATCAATAATTACCATAATAAAATAATGGTTGATTATTTATCAATTATTCCTGTTATTATATAATGTTTGATTATTGATTAATCATTACCATAATAAAATAATGTTTGATTATTTATCAATTATTCCCGTTATCAAATAATGTTTGATTATTGATCAATGATTCCCATAATAAAATAATGGTTGATTATTTATCAATAATTTCCATAATTAAATAATGTTTGATTATTTATCAATAATTCCCATAATAAAATAATAGTTGATTATTTATCAATAATTTCCATAACAAAATAATGTTTGATTATTTATCAATGATTCCTGTTATAAAATAATGTTTGAATATTTATCAATGATACCCATAATAAAATAATGTTTTATTTTTTATCAGTGATTTCCCGAATAAAATAATGGTTGATTATTTATTAATGATTCCCGTTATAATGTTTGATTATTGATCAATGATTCCCATAATTAAATAATGTTCGATTATTTATCAATGATTCCTGTTATAAAATAATGGTTGATTATTTTTCAGTGATTCCCATAATAAAATAATGGTTGATTAATGATTCCCATAATGAAATAATGATTCCCGTTATAATGTTTGATTATTTATCAATCATACCCATAATAAAATAATGTTTGATTATTGATCAATGATTCCCATAATAAAATAATAGTTGATTATTTATCATTGATTTACATAATTAAATCATGTTTAAATATTTATCAGTAATTCCCATAATAAAATAATGGTTGATTATCAGTGATACCCGTTATGAAATAATGTTTGTTTACTGATCAATGATTACCATAATAAAATAATATTTGATACATTTTTCAATAATTCCCATAATAATATTAGGTTTGATTATTTATCAATGACTCCCGTGATAAAATAATGTTTCCCTTTAAATAATGAAATGGAACCATTGATGACTTTCTGATACAATGTTGCAATATTGTAACAAGCTGATACAGGCAAATGATTGCAGGATCTCGGAATGTGTCCAGGCCAGGGGGGTGGTAGTTCTGCAGCACCTACTGTACAATGAGGTTTCCCGGCACGATCAATTATTTTTTTTGTTGTGCCTCGCACGCTTGTGTTGCGTTTCACGCTTTAAAAATCCCTCTGAAAATATTTGAGCAGGATTCCCATTCAGAGTCGGTGACCGTAGCCCGCCCCCAAAATCTGCTGTTTACAGGGCGGGCAACGGTGCATGGCGTTGCGGTGATAAGCGGGCACGGCGCACTCCCCCTCCCCCGCCCCCCCCCCAACCACCACATAGACAAAAATAGCCCATCTATAATTGGAGAAAACCCCCTTTAATTTTTCACTGTCACAGTTTTTCTATTCAGAGCGGCACGGCTAGGAATTCCGTCGTCACCTGCTGACTTTTTCGCCTTGTGTGACGGGCGAGGACGCGGACAGATGCCTGCCCTGGTGTTTTCATTGGGGCGGAGAGAGAGAGACGCGCCTTTTCACTGGAAAACGGCAAAACCAAATAAGAAGATTGTAAGGGAGAGGAAGAATTCGAATCTGGTGGAGCGTTTCGCATTTCTCCCCTGACCTGAGCGCAGGTGTGAGAAGTGCGTAGAGCGTTACTAATTATCGCAGAAAGTTCAGAGTTTACGCCATAAACTTTCTTGGCGAACCGGAATTTTTTACATTTTTTTTTTTTAAGTTTAAAGATTATACGTTTCACACAGAGGCATAACTAGAACCTTCAGTGCCCCGGATCTGAGAAACAATGAGGGGCCCCCTGACCGCCAGGGCCCTTTCCTCTTGTCCCGGGGCCCTTCCTTCCAAACCCAGAGTCCTTCCTTCTGGGCCCAGTGCTCTTCACTCCCATTGCAGGTTTTTTTTTTAGAAGTCTCGGTTCACACTGCTGCAACTTATCATGCGACTTGCAACTCATAAAGTTACATGACAAGTCAAAACACATTCATTTAAATGGGTGCCAGCTTAATCAATGTGACTCAAGTCGCAGAGACAAAAAAAAAAAAAAAAAAAAAAGGTTCCTGCACTACTATTCTGTGGCTTTGGTGCGATTCGAGTGCTACAGACTGCAATGTTAAATCAGGAAAGTTGCAAGCAAATCGCACAACTTTGGGGTCGAAGCAGTGTGAACCGAGCCTAATGCCACGTATACACGATCAGACTTTTCGGCCGGACTATCCGTCGGACAATCCGCCAGACTTTCCATCGGCGGTCCAAACTTGCGGACATGCCCACACACGCACGGGCTTTTCCCGGCGGACAATCCGCCGGACTTTTACACGGAGTAAAGTCCGTTCATTCAGAACGTGACTCCAGGTAGACGGGACTAGTAAAGGAAGTCAATGCCGCCGCCTCGATCGGCGAGATTGACACCTCGCTAGCCCCGTAACCTGGTATGGATTTAAAGGGGAATCCCTACGCCAAAAAAAACGACATGGGGGTCCACCCCATATCCATATCAAACCCTGGGCCAAAAGGGGTGGGGACGAGCGGGTGGGGATGAGCGAGCCCCCCCCCCCCCCCCGGGTCTGTGTTACCTGTCACCTGACTGGCTGAAGTCACAGGCGCTGTGATTGGACGCATGGGCGTCCAATCATTGCAGAAGACAAGAGGAGGAGCGCGGGAGAAGACATTGGGGTCTGGATGAAATGGAGGACACCGGACACTGCTCGCCGCCTGCCGCCGTCACCCGCTGCACACTAGAGACAAGGTAAGTGCCGGGCAGATGGCAAGCGGGGGGCACATTGGCAGCACTTGGGGCACAGTGGCAGCACTTTGGCACAGTGGCAGCACTTGGGGCCCATTGGCAGGCAGCACTTGGGGCACAGTGGCAGCACTTGGGGCACATTGGAAGGCAGCACTTGGGGCACAGTGGCAGCACTTGGGGCACATTGGAAGGCAGCACTTGGGGCACAGTGGCAGCACTTGAGGCACAGTGACAGCACTTGGGGCACAATGGCAGCAATTAGGGCACAGTGGCAGCATTTAATTGGCACAGTGGCAGCATTTGGGGCACAGTGGCAGCACTTGGGGCACAGTGGCAGAATTTGAGGCACAGTGACAGCACTTGGGGCACAATGGCAGCAATTGGGGCACAGTGGCAGCATTTAATTGGCACAGTGGCAGCATTTGGGGCACAGTGGCAGCACTTGGGGCACAGTGGCAGCACTTAATGGGCACAGTGGCAGCATTTAACGGGCACAGTGGCAGCATTTGGGGCACAGTGGCAGCGTTAGATGGGAACAGTAGCAGCATTTGGGGCACAGTGGCAGCATTTAATGGGCACAGTGGCAGCACTTGGGGCACATTGGCGGGCAGCAATTGGGGCACAGTGGCAGCACTTGGGGCACATTGGAAGGCAGCACTTGGGGCTCAGTGGCAGCACTTGAAGGAACAGTGACAGCACTTGGGGCACAATGGCAGCAATTGGGGCACAGTGGCAGCATTTAATTGGCACAGTGGCAGCATTTGGGGCACAGTGGCAGCATTTGGGGCACATTGGCAGCACTTGGGGCACAGTGGCAGAATTTGAGGCACAGTGACAGCACTCGGGGCACAATGGCAGCAATTGGGGCACAGTGGCAGGCAGCAATTGGGGCACAGTGGCAGCACTTGGGGCACATTGGAAGGCAGCACTTGGGGCTCAGTGGCAGCACTTGAAGGAACAGTGACAGCACTTGGGGCACAATGGCAGCAATTGGGGCACAGTGGCAGCATTTGGGGCACAGTGGCAGCACTTGGGGCACAGTGGCAGCACTTGGGGCACAGTGGCAGAACTTAATGGGCACAGTGGCAGCATTTGGGGCACAGTGGCAGCGTTAGATGGGAACAGTGGCAGCATTTGGGGCACAGTGGCAGCGTTAGATGGGAACAGGGGCAGCGTTTGATGGCACAGTGAGGCTGCAATTGATGGGGTTTTTTTCTGAATTTTTCAGTTTGTTTGCGCCCCCCCCCCCCCCCCCCCCCCCCCGCCACTGGTTGCCGGCCATTTAAGACTAATAAGAGGATACGTTAAAGGTAACCAGAGGCAGCATCTCCCAGTGAGATTACAGCACAGGAAGTCATCTACGCATAGAAAAAAGTCTCCGCCAAGACCAGAGCTTTATCTTCAGCTTATAAAACTTTTTATATCTCTAGAAGTTTAATTCTTTGTTCTTCTGTATAAACCAGACAGCAGTTTCGGAGTACGCCCTTCACATAAAATGTTCTGGCAGCTAACTGTCCATCAAAGCTGTCAAAGCTTTTCTTTTTTTTTTTGTGAGTTTCCAAGGTCTGCGGATAGCGCTCTTCATCTCCCCATCTGGATCCCCGGTCAATTTTCTAGTGGGCATTCACTGACATCAATAAGCCAACGTTCCCTCTCTGCCTTGTGTACCAGCGGAGGAGGTCTGTGGGGGTCGCCGAGATCCCGGGGGCAGCCCCAGATAATGCTCAATGACTAATTCAATTAACATGGATCCATCCTGTGCATTAGGAACAGAGAAGAGACCATAAACTGCCACTGGCAGGAAAAAAGGAAAAAAAAAAAGGTCCAACTTTAATAGGACATGGAAGGATCACATCAACGCAAGACTCGGGGCAATCCTGAAATGATCAGTCCTGTTCTAGACGGGTGCTAAGATTGGAGAGCGTGGTATGTATATAGAAAAATAAATATATGTGTACATATATCTCCCGGCAAGCTTTAAGGCTTAACGTTGTGTTGACAGGTGCATGCATTTTAAGGTTTTATTTATTTATTTTTAATCGTTGGCATCTACATCCTGAACAACGCATGCTTCAGAATGGTGACGCCAGTTGTTTTTTTCTTTTTTTTTTTTTTTTTGGTGTACTAACAAATATTGAAAACCCATAGGAAATAGATGGTCAACGCATCAGTCCACGCATGTGGTAACGCGCATGCATAGGTGTAAATTGGCCCTTAAAGCAGCTATATCAAGTGCTTTCAAATACATCTAGTATTAGTTGTCTGTATATTAGCTTCCTGTAATATCCTGCCCAGCGGGATTCAGATTGCAAGAGGAAGGGGCAGTACTGGAAACAAGTTAGCCTCTGCCACACTATAGAGCACCGTCAACCTAACACTGGAAACTTGCTGTCCAACAAGGCTTATAGCCGGCCCCTGGCTAAGCTGTGCTGCTTAACTGCAGAGAAGAAAAATTACTTCAGCCGGCTGTGCTTGGAGCAGTACCTTGGGCCTATTGACGCAGGAGAAGATTCCAAGCGACCTTTCTCAATCAATGGAATCAGAAAGACATGACCAAGTTGACTGGATCTCCCAAAAAAAGTCTAATGCCGCGTACACACGGTCGGAATTCTCGTCGGAAAAAGCTCTGATGGTTTTCCCGTCGGAATTCCGACGGAATTTCGCTCAAACTGTCTTGCCTACACACGGTCGCACCAAATTCCGACGGTCTGTAACACAGCGGCATAAAACACGTTCGACAGCACTATAAAAGGGAAGTTTAATGCTTCCGAGCATGCGTCAAATTGTTTCCGAGCATGCGTCGGAATTTTGCGTGTCGGAATTGCATACAGACGATCGGAAAATCCGATAGAAAGGTTTTCCGTCGGAAAAATTGAGAACAGGTTCTCAATCCAAAGTACGTCGGAAATTCCAACAGATAAAGACCGATGGGCAAACACACGGTCGGAAAATCTGATGAAAAGCTCCCATCGGACTGTTTCCATCGGAAATTCCGACCGTTTGTATGCCGCATAACACTGGAAACTTACTGTCCAACAAGGCTTATAGCCGGTCCCTGGCCAAGCTGTGCTGCTTAACTGCAGAGGAGAAAAATTACTTCAGCCGGCTGTGCTTGGAGCAGTACCTTGGGCCTATTGGCGCAGGAGAAGATTCCAAGTGACTTTTCTCAGTCAATGGAATCAGAAAGACATGACCAAGTTGATTGGATCTCCCAAAAAAAAGTCAAAGACAGTCTTATCTTGTGGACAGACCCTACCAATCTGTCTCTCCGCAGGTCCCTTAGCCTTGGAGACTGGTTCATTGTTACTTCAGATGCCAGTCTCCAGGGCTGAGGAGCACATTGTCGTGGAAAGATGGTCAGCTCTATGGTACACGGATAGACCCTACCAATCTGTTTCTCCGCAGGTCCCTTAGCCTTGGAGACTGGTTCATTGTTACTTCAGATGCCAGTCTCCAGGACTGAGGAGCACATTGTCGTGGAAAGATGGTCAGCTCTATGGTACACGGATAGACCCTACCAATCTGTCTCTCCGCAGGTCCCTTAGCCTTGGAGACTGGTTCATTGTTCCTTCAGATGCCAGTCTCCAGGGCTGAGGAGCACATTGTCGTGGAAAGATGGTCAGCTCTATGGTACACGGATAGACCCTACCAATCTGTCTCTCCGCAGGTCCCTTAGCCTTGGAGACTGGTTCATTGTTCCTTCAGATGCCAGTCTCCAGGGCTGAGGAGCACATTGTCGTGGGAAGATGGTCAGCTCTATGGTACACGGATAGACCCTACCAATCTGTCTTTCCGCAGGTCCCTTAGCCTTGGAAACTGGTTCATTGTTACTTCAGATGCCAGTCTCCAGGGCTGAGGAGCACATTGTCGTGGAAAGATGGTCAGCTCTATGGTACACGGATAGACCCTACCAATCTGTCTCTCCGCAGGTCCCTTAGCCTTGGAGACTGGTTCATTGTTACTTCAGATGCCAGTCTCCAGGGCTGAGGAGCACATTGTCGTGGAAAGATGGTCAGCTCTATGGTACACGGATAGACCCTACCAATCTGTCTCTCCGCAGGTCCCTTAGCCTTGGAGACTGGTTCATTGTTCCTTCAGATGCCAGTCTCCAGGGCTGAGGAGCACATGGTGTGGGAAGATGGTCAGCTCTATGGTACACGGATAGACCCTACCAATCTGTCTCTCTGCAGGTCCCTTAGCCTTGGAGACTGGTTCATTGTTACTTCAAATGCCAGTCTCCAGGGCTGAGGAGCACATTGTCGTGGAAAGATGGTCAGCTCTATGGTACACGGATAGACCCTACCAATCTGTCTCTCCGCAAGTCCCTTAGCCTTGGAGACTGGTTCATTGTTACTTCAGATTCCAGTCTCCAGGGCTGAGGAGCACATTGTCATGGAAAGATGGTCAGCTCTATGGTACACGGATAGACCCTACCAATCTGTCTCTCTGCAGGTCCCTTAGCCTTGGAGACTGGTTCATTGTTACTTCAGATGCCAGTCTCCAGGGCTGAGGAGCACATTGTCGTGGAAAGATGGTCAGCTCTATGGTACATGGATAGACCCTACCAATCTGTCTCTCCGCAGGTCCCTTAGCCTTGGAGACTGGTTCATTGTTCCTTCAGATGCCAGTCTCCAGGGCTGAGGAGCACATTGTCGTGGGAAGATGGTCAACTCTATGGTACACGGATAGACCCTACCAATCTGTCTCTCTGCAGGTCCCTTAGCCTTGGAGACTGGTTCATTGTTACTTCAGATGCCAGTCTCCAGGGCTGAGGAGCACATTGTCGTGGAAAGATGGTCAGCTCTATGGTACACGGATAGACCCTACCAATCTGTCTCTCTGCAGGTCCCTTAGCCTTGGAGACTGGTTCATTGTTACTTCAGATGCCAGTCTCCAGGGCTGAGGAGCACATTGTCATGGAAAGATGGTCAGCTCTATGGTATACTCTTTCAAACATTTAAAAACTCAGGGCAGCCTTCAATGCATTACAAGTATTTGAACCTCTTCTTCAAAGTCAGAAAGTAATGCTTAGGATAGACAACTCTTCTATCGTCTCAAATGTTGCCTCTCAAGGCTGGACAAGAAGTATGGTCCCCCTTCAAGAGGCCACTCTGATTTGGGCAGAGCCATGTCTGAAGGCACTCATAGTAAGTTACATTCTTGGTCCTAACAATAGTCAAGCAAATACACTCGTTCCTTCGCTGATACGAATGAATGGTAGCTGAAGAGCTCTTATCTGAACAAGATCTTCAATGATCTACCATTAATCTAATGCGGACCAGATTCAACACCACGTGTACAAAATATTACTTGAGAGTTGTGGATTTAGAAGTGGATGTGCAAGCCCAGGTCTGGAACCATCTGTTAGTCTATGTCAACCATTCTCAACTAGGGTTCCTCCAGAGGTTGCTAGGAGTTCCTTGAGCTGTAGCTGATTGACCTGATAGTGCCTTCACAGTTTGGGTCCAGCACCACTTGGCCGAGCCAGCGGCATGAAACCATGTCAAATATGAAGGAATGGAAGCTGAAGAACTCTTATCTCAACAAGATCTTCAATGAGTAGGGATACCCTTCTAGTGATCAGATGCCGACCAGATTCAACACCAAGTGTCTGAAATATTACTTGAGAGTCATGGATTTAGAAGTGGATGTGCTAGCCTAGGTTCTTGAGCTGTGGCTGATTGACTTTCTATTTGATGGTCCCTTCACAGTTTTGGGTCCAGCGCCACTTGGCCGAGCCAGCGGCATGAAACCATGTCAAATATGAAGGAATGGAAGCTGAAGAACTCTTATCTCAACAAGATCTTCAATGAGTAGGGATACCCTAGTATCGATCAGATGCCGACCAGATTCAACACCAAGTGTCTGAAATATTACTTGAGAGTCATGGATTTAGAAGTGGATGTGCTAGCCTAGGTTCTTGAGCTGTGGCTGATTGACTTTCTATTTGATGGTCCCTTCACAGTTTTGGGTCCAGCGCCACTTGGCCGAGCCAGCGGCATGAAACCATGTCAAATATGAAGAAATGGTAGCTGAAGAACTCTTATCTCAACAAGATCTTCAATGAGTAGGGATACCCTACTATCGATCAGATGCCGACCAGATTCAACACCAAGTGTCTGAAATATTACTTGAGAGTCATGGATTTAGAAGTGGATGTGCTAGCCTAGGTTCTTGAGCCTTGGCTGATTGACTTTCTATTTGATGGTCCCTTCACAGTTTTGGGTCCAGCGCCACTTGGCCGAGCCAGCGGCATGAAATCATGTCAAATATGAAGAAATGGTAGCTGAAGAACTCTTATCTCAACAAGATCTTTAATGAGTAGGGATACCCTACTATCAATCAGATGGCGACCAGATTCAACATCAGGGGTTGGGTTTGGCCCCTTTAGTTCCAGTGAAGGGAACTCTTAAGGCGTCACCATAGCAAGACATTTTGGACAATTTCATGCCCCCCAACTTTGTGGGAACAGTTTGGGGACGGCCCCTTCTTGTTCCAACATGACTGAACACCAGTGCACAAAGCAAGGTCCATAAAGACATGGTCCTGACCTCAACCCGACAGAACACCTTTGGGATGAATTAGAGTGGAGACTGCGAGCCAGGCCTTCTGGTCCAACATCAGTGAATGACCTCACAAATGCGTTTCTGAAAGAATGGTCAAACATTCCCATAGACACCCTCCTAAACCTTGTGGACGGCCTTCCCAGAAGAGTTGAAGCTGTTATAGCTACAATGGTTGTGCCAACTCAATATTGAACCCTACGGACTAAGGCTGGGATGCCATTAAAATTCATGTGCGTGTAAAGGCAGGCGTCCCAATACTTTTGTTAATATAGTGTATATATACTCACCGGCCATGTTATTAGTTACACCTTGCTAGTACCGGGTTGGATCCCCTTTGCCTCGTGTAAAGGCAGGCGTCCCAATACTTTTGTTTATATAGTGTATATATATATACTCACCAGCCATGTTATTAGTTACACTTTGCTAGTACCAGGTTGGACCCCCTTTGCCTCGTGTAAAGGCAGGCGTCCCAATACGTTTGGTAATATAGTGTAAAATGAATACAACATTCGGAGGATTTTGCTAATTAAACAATTATCCATTTTTCAATGTTCTGCTCCTTTAATGTCCCCCCCCCCCCCCCAGCGGAAAAAAAAAACAGATTGGTCTTTTTTGTTGCGGAGGCTCCAAAAATCATTTTTGTCAAACACTCAATGTAAATAATGGCAATCTATTATATTTTAAGAGTAAATATGTCACCATCTCTTAAATATTTGCTGCGCAATTAAATGCTCAGTTCGGGTCCAAAAATCTGTGATTATTTTTTTTCTCCTTGTTTGTGTTCGAAGGAGCAGCAGATGTCGCATGCAATTATGTGGAAATGTCCCGAGGTGTAAACATGCAGTTTTTTTTTCTCCTTCTCCCTGCAGGTTCTATACATTAGGCACTTATACATGTATATGGTAAAAAAAAAAAAAAGCCACAACGTTTCAAGATACAAATATCTGCTACACTTTAGATGAACAAATATTTAAACATAATTTAAAATTTCCTAATTTTTTTATTTATTATATTTATTTTATCTCAAAGGTGAACTCCAGGCAATCAGCTAAATACACAGATAAAATTAATTTACTAGGCCTGTTTTACCTGCCAAAGGAGTCGTATTTCTGTCTATCAAGCTCTGTGATTTCCACAGCACAGCCCCGGAGTTCAGTAACACTCGGACTTTTTTATTTATTTACATTTTACACCTTAGGTGAATGGGTACATCGTACCCCATACTCATTCACATAGGGTGGGGGGCCCCCTTATTAAAGGGGGCTCCCGGATTCCGATAGGCCCCCCGCCCGCAGACCCCGACAACCAACGGCCAGGGTTGTCGGGAAGAGGCCCTTGTCCTCATCAACATGGGGACAAGGTGCTTTGGGGTGGGCCCCCCTTTCCCCAGGGCACCCCCCATGTTGAGGGCATGCGGCCTGGTACGGCTCAGGAGGGGGGGGGGGGCACTCGCTCGTCCCCACCCCTTTTCCTGACCGGCCAGGCTGCGTGCTCGGATAAGGGTCTGAAATGGATATGGGGTGGACCCCCACGCCGTTTTTTAGGCGTAGGGTTTCCCCTTTAAATCCATACCAGGGGACGGGGCTAGCGAGGTGTCAATCTCGCCGATCGAGGCGGCGGCATTGACTTCCTTCACTAGTCCCGTCTACCTGGAGTCACATTCTGAATGAACGGACTTTACTCTGTGTAAAAGTTTGGCGGACCTCCGCCAAAGCTCCGCCGGGAAAAGTCTGTGCGTGTGTGGGCATGTCCTTTCCTGGCCGGCCCTTTAAATTCATGCCAGGTGACGGGGCTAGCGCGGCGGCATTCACTGCCTTCGCTAGCCCCGTCTACCTGAAGTCACGTGCTAAATGAACGGACTTTCCGATGATCGGCAAGTCCGTTCATTTCCAAAAGTCCGGCGGACTTGCCTACTAACGGCGGGATTGCCCGCCGGACTGCCGAGTTCAGCGGACAATTTTAAAACAAAACTTAAAACCTAGTCCGCCGGACTTTTGGCACCAAAAAGTCCGCCGGCGCCCACACATGGGCGGATTGTCCGGCGGACTTCAGTCCGGCGGACATTCCCGCGGGAAAGTCCGTTTGTGTGTACGCGGCATTACAGGTCTTGTCTCTCTCTCTAGCCTGTGAATGGACAGTGAATGGAGAAGCAGCAGACTGATCAGCTCATCTCTATGTCCTCTGCTCTCTCTCTGCCTATCAGCATGCCCCTTGTTAGTATGTGAGCACCGGCAGTACAACTGAGTAGCCCCTTGTGCTGATTCTGCCTCTCCTTTGTGGAAAAATTGAGTTGGCTTTCAGCAGTGCTGAAAAAAAGGTCTGTTAGCACCCAAGGAGAAAAGGCCCCCTTCACCGTCAAAGCCACCATTTATTCTGCTTGCCCTCAGCTCAGCCCTGGCTTGAACTGCCTTTTCTGATCTGGTTCCAAAGATTCGAAGAGTTATTCCACCCTAAAAAAATTATGCTTTGGTTATAGTTGGAGCCTCATGGCTCATGGAGTCAGCTCCTGGTTTCTTATAGAAGACCCCTCCTTAACTTCCAGCTTTGTTCTTGTCCACCTGGGAGTTTTGGGTATACCATTTCTTCTTGCTGCCTGATGTTCTGAATGACACCTAACGCTCCTGCCACCTAGGCTAATTTCCCCATCATGGTAACAGGAGAATAGATGTTTTTTAGTACTGTTGGGTTTGCTATTACCCATACCACAACTTTTACTCAACCAACTCCAGCAAGGGTTGCCCTAAGCTCAGCCCTGGCTTTCAATGCCATTTATGATCTGGTTCCGAAGCCCTGAAGAGTTTTTCCATTGTAAAAAAAAGATACTTTGGTTATACCTTGGATTACGAGCATAATCCGTTCCAGGAGAATGCTTGTAATCTAAAGCCTCGGAAATACTCAGGGACAGTTCAGCTGAATTCGGAAACCCTCGGGAAAGGCTCGGAAAAACTCTAGAACTGAGTATTTCCGAGTGTTTCCAAGTATTTCCGAATGGCTCCGAACTGTTCTGAGTGTCACCGGCGCCCCCCGCACCTCTGGCCAAATGTGGTACTGCACACTCCATTTGCTTGAATCTTGTTACAATACAACACTCGCAAACCGAGTCAGGATTTAAAAAAAAAAAAACGTTGCTCATCTTTCAAAACACTCGTTAACTGCGTTACTCGTAAACCAAGGTTCCACTGTAGTTGGAGCCTCGTGGGTGGAGTCAGCCCCTGGCTTCTTATATGTCTTGAGATGCTCCAACAGGAAGACTGCCATAATTCCCAGCTTTGTTTTTGCCCACCTCTGAGTTTTGGGTATTCCTTCTCTTCTTGCTGCTTTTACACTAATGTTCTGAGGTGCTGAATGACACCTAATCCTCTAACCTCTTCGAGAAAGTGCCCTGTCATCTTCACACAAGTACTATTGAGTTTGTTATTACCCATACAACAACTTTTACTCCAACAAGGGTTGTGAAGGCAACAGGCTAAGCAGGCCTGAGCACATCCTTTAGGACAGTGATGGCGAACCTTGGCACCCCAGATGTTTTGGAACTACATTTCCCATGATGCTCATGCACTCTGCAGTATGGTTGAGCATCATGGGAAATGTAGTTCCAAAACATCTGGGGTGCCAAGGTTTGCCATCACTGCTTTAGGACATGCATTGCCCCTTTTCTTGGGGTAGTTACAAGGTGCACCCTGGCAAGAAATATCCTCCCTTCAATCTGTTATTGGGCCACGGTCTTCTTCCCCAGTGGTCATCCCATGACTCCCACTCAAATAAGATGTCCAAACCACCTCAACCAACACCTCCCAGTTTGAAGCTGGGGGCTAACTTCACCCATAGTGACAAGAGAACAGATGTCCTTTAGTACTGTTATCACAACTTTTACTTAACCAACTCAAGCAAGAGCTATGAAGGTGAAAAGTTAAGCAGACCAGCAAACATACTTTAAGACAAGGACATTCACACTTCCTGGGGTATTTCCAAGGTGTTCCCAAGGAGGAGATTTATTTTTGCCCTTCCATTTGTTATGGGTCTAGACCATGGTATTCTTCCTCAGTGATCATCCCTGTTGTGACCTTCCAAGGAGCACTGAAATAAAATGTCCAAACCACCTCAACCAACACCTCTCAGTATGAAGCTAGGGGCTATCTCCACCCAGGGTGACAGGAAAATAGATGTCTTTTAGTACTGTTACCACAGCTTTTACTTAACCAAATCAAATAATGTGACAAACTAAGCAGACCTACAAACATCCTTTAGGGCAAGGACAACTGCACTTCCTAGGGTGGTTCCAATGTGTTCCCAAGGAGAAGGTACCCTCCTTTCCATTTGTTATGGGTCTAGACCATGGTTTGCTTCCCCAGTGGCCATCCCTGTTGTGACCTCCCAAGGAGCACTCAAATAAGATCTCCAAACCACCTCAACCAACACCTCCCAGTTTGAAGCTATGGGCTATCTCCACTCATGGTGACAGGAGAACAGATGTTCCTTAGTACTGTTACCACAGCTTTTACTTAACCAACTTAAACAAGGTGAAAAACTAAGCAGACCTGCAAAATTCCTTTAGGGCAAGGGAACCTGCTGGTCCTAGAGTAGTTCCAAGGTGTTCCCAAGGGGGTGATACCCTCCCTTTCATTTGTTATGGATCTAGACCACAGTCTTTTACCCCAGTGGTTGTCCCTGTTGTGACCTCCATGGAGCACTTAAATAAGATGTCCAAACCACCTCAACCCACACCTTCCAGTTTGAAGCTAGGGACTAACTCCACCCATGGTGACAGGAGAACAGATGTCCTTTAGTACTGTTGTCACAACTTTTACTTAACCAACTCAAGCAAGAGCTATGGAGGCGAAAATCTAAGCAGACCATCCAACATCCTTTAGGGACACCACAAAGAGCACTTAAATAAGATGTCCAAACCACCTCAACCAACACCTCCCAGTTTGAAGCTATGGCTATCTCCACCCATGGTGACAGGAGAACAGATGTTGTTTAGTACTGTTACCACAGCTTTTACTTAACCAACTCAAACGAGGTGACAACCTAAGCAGACCTAAAAACATCCTTTAGGAAAAGGACACCTGCTCTTCCTAGGGTAGGTCAAAAGTGTTCCCAGGGAGGAGATACCCCGCCCCCTTCTGTTTGTTAGGGGTCTAGACCATGGTCTTTCTCCCCAGTGGTTGTCCCTGTTAGGGGCATCCCAAAGAGCACTCATATAAGATGTCTACACCACCCCATCCAACACCTCCTAGTTTGAAGCTAGGAGCTATCTTCACCCAAGTTGACAGATGAACAGATGTTGTTTAGTACTGTTACCACAGCTTATACTTAACATACTCCACCAAGGTGACAAACTAAGCAGACCTGCAAACATCTTTTAGGACAATGACACATGCTCTTCCTAGGGTAGGTCCAAGGTGTTCCCAGGGAGGAGATACCCTCCCTTCCATTTGTTATGGGTCTAGACCATGGTGTTTCTCCCCAGTGCTCATCCTGGTTGGGGCCTCAACCAATGTCTCCCATTTGAAGGATATTGCTCTGCCACAACCATTCCTCTGGACAGATCAGGGCAGCCAAGAACCTCTACTTGGTAAGGTGAAAGGTTTGAATGTGCCAGGCTCAAAATATAAGTGGGGAATTGATCCAAAGAGTTGAATTGCTTTGTACAAGATTTTATAGGCCGCTCTTGTACTTGACAGAACCCTTGAGAACTCTCCGTAGAAGAAAATCTGAGTGTTCCATGAACTAAGATAAGTGGTAGTGTTTAGTGTAGCATCTGATTCTTCAACTTCTGCTAAAAGCTAATTTCTAAAGTACATGTAGCGGCCATAACCCTCGATGGGGTGGCCTTGAATTTGCTTGCATTCGTCCTCCAGGTCTAGGGGTTCCCAGAGTTAGTACCCAACGACTTTGCACGCTGGCACCAATAAAAGTCCTTTTGAAAGGTTTTTATTTGCAGGGAATAACATCCAACAGACACAGTCACATGTGGGAACAGAGGGCAAGGATGAAGAAGACTCAGGCACCTTGAACTGCTAAGTATACTTAAGTCTCTATTTGCCAACCCAGAGAGTAGCCACTCGCAGCTGGGCGCTTCCAAGCTGAACAAATCTCTAGCCAGAGATTTTGGCACTCAGCACTTGAATAACGGAATTTAACCTTGACTCAAACCGGTACTTTAGAAACAAACAGGAACCTTTCCTCAGTACCTGGAACGTTATCCGTCTCCTTGACAGTATTGGGGAAGCGTGGATTCTTTAGTGTCCTTGACAACCCAGCAACCAGGCACTTCTCAGGATGCCAGCTTGATGGCCCTCTCCTGAAAAGACCTCCCCCGGTCGCTTACACAAGCTGCGGTGCCCCTCCAAGTCGAGAGCGCACCCGGACGCCTTGACTCCTCCCTCAGTTACTGTGCCTCGGACGTTCCGAGACTCGGGAACAGGTGGATCCTTGCCCCAGACCAAGTAGGTCTGTGGGGCCTATCACGCCAAGCATGTTGCGGGGCGGTACACACTCCCTTGACCGGGACCCCTCGCGGGGCTACCCCGGTCAAGCTCCAGGAAACAGGCAGCTCTGGCCTAGAGAAACCCCCGAACACGTGATTCCAGCATCTTAAGTACCCTTCCTCAGACTCCTCAGCGAGGCCAAACGCACCCACTGATTGGCTCCGGGGGAATGCCGGTACCCAAACCGTCCAACCAGGCCTGGTTCTGAGCCTGTCATGTGTACCTTAGTGCACACATGATCAGGCAGAACCCCAACACAGCCCAGCCAAACTGATGCCAAAGCTTCCCTATCCAATCAACTCTCAGAACCCTTTTACTGTTCTGAGAAACAAAAATAACTAAATTTACAATAGCGGACACCTAGAAAAGGTGTCACCGCTACATACATCTTTCTTGCTGCTGAGTATTAAGGTCGTTCCACACACCATGCTATGCCCTGACACCGGTAACAGGTGGCAAACTCCAGTTGAGGTTCCTGGTGCTGCGTGTGTCCCCGTGGGTGAGATAACCCTTACTTCCTGTGTACTCATGGGACAAAAAATGGTGTCAAATAACCTGACTTGGGTCAGAGAAAGCAATAACAGTTTGGTTGAGGTCCCAACCCTTCCTACTCTAGTCAAAACTCAAAGAGTTTAACTAGTGGCCTACTTTAAAGATTTTTTTGATAGCTACATTCCTACAGTAAAGAAACCCATCAAGGTGTGGAAACGCCCAAATGCTTCCTCCACCAGTGTTGACCCCGTTTATTCATCTGTGAGTTTGTCTCTAATTATCCTTCTACAAACAGCCAGACCTCTACATGCATTGTCCACTAGATCTTGGCACCATCGGACCTTTAATTACTTGTGCGTGAGCCATTGATCGCGCCTCTTCTGCCTACGCTGCGGCAGCCAAGAATGAGCTGCCCCCCCCCCCTCTTCCCGCGGAGCCAAATAACAGGCTCAGATTCCCCCAGTGGAATAAATCTCCCTGTGCCGGGCACCTGGGACCTTCATCTGTCCACTACTTCCCATCTGGGATCTTGGCCACCACAAGCATGAATAGCCCTTCTCCGTCCGAGCAAAGGAAACAACCCAACACTTTCCGAATGCCAGACCGGAGCGTGTGATCCTGAGCAGCCACGCGGGATAACGGGCTGATGTGGAGCCCAAACAGCGTGCCGAAAAATGGTTAACTGTTTGTGGGCCGTTGCAGAGTATGTACTACACACAGGGCCGAAGTGATATTAAACTGGTAGTACAAAGTCCTGAAATTATGGACTAGGTCAGTGGTCTCCAATCTGCGGCCCTTTGCTGGCCTTTATCCGGCCCTTGGGGCAACATTTCCCCCTCTGATATTCCTCCTACTGACACCAACTATGAGGCATCATTCCTTCAACTGACATCAACCGTGGGGCATACTTCTTCCCACTTCCACTATTTACCTTCCACTGACACCAACAATGGGGCAGAATATCTCCCACTGACACCAATGATGGGGCACTATTCCTCCTACTGACACCAATGATGGGGCACTATTCCTCCTACTGACACCAATGATGGGGCACTATTCCTCCTAGTGATACGAAGGATGGGTCGTTATTCTTCCCATTGACACCAATGATGGGGCACTATTCCTCCCAGTGATACGAAGGATGGGGCGTTATTCTTCCCATTGACACCATTAATGGGGCACTATTCCTTCCACTGACACCAACAATACTGCAGCAGAATTCCTCCCAGTGATACAAAGGATGGGGTGGTATTCTTCCCGTTGACACCAATGATGGGGCACTATTCATCCCACTGATACCAATGATGAGGCACTATTCCTCCCACTGAAACCAATTATGGGGCACTATTCCTCCAACTGACACCAATGATGGGGCACTATTCCTCCCACTGACACCAATGATGAGGCACTATTCCTTCCACTGACACGAATGATGGGGCACTATTCCTTCCACTGAAACCAATGATGGGGTACTATTCCTCCCACTGACACCAATGATGGGGCACTATTGCTCCCACTGACACCAATGATGGTGGGCACTGATAGGCAGTAACGATGGGCACTGATAGGTGGTAATGATGGGCACTGATAGGTGGCCCTGATGCAACTGCACTGATATGTGGCACTGATGGGCACTGATAGCAGGCAATGATGGGCACTAATAGGCGGCAAAGATGAGGAGGCACTGATATGTGGCACTGATGGGCACTGCTAGGTGGCACTGATGGGCACTGATAAGTCATGCGATAAGGTGGCACTTATGCGGCTGCACTGATATGTGGCACTGATGGGCACTGAAAGGCAGCACTGATTGGCAGCACTGGTGGGCACTGTTGGGGCTGCACTGATGATCAGTGTAGATGATAATATTCTGTTTACATTCTGATCTGCTCTGAATGGACACAGCTGATCATGTGGTAAAGAGCCGCTGTGATTGGCTCTTTTCCCCCGATCACAGATCCCTGCTGATGTGCGCCGCAGGGGACAGCGTGGGAAGCACGATCACGGAAGGATGTCAATAGGCGCCCCCCCCCCCCCGGCAATGTGCGCCCACTCTGTAGCCATCTTTTAGCTATAGTGCGGCCGTGAGGAGTGTTAAGTCCAATGAGATTTGAAAATGACAGTCACATTACTAAAATGAAGATACTTACCCTAGTGTGAGAGCTGTGTGAATTCAGCCTGTATTGTTTTGTATACATTATTTAAACAAAGAATTGTAATCTTTTTTTTTTTAATCCTAAATTTCCAGCTTTAAACATTTAGTACTCGGGCGCACTCATGTGACACGATTTACTGACAGAACACAGCAGTAGCTGTTTTCTTTCAGACTGTCTCTCTCTCTCTCTCATGGAACATCCAGAGAAAAGAGGGAGGAGGGAAAAGGGGAAATTAAAACATTTATATAATTTTTTTAAGCAAAGCAGTTAATATAAGCCTGGTAGACATTGGTAATAGAAACTAGATCACATGCTCTTACTTCTTCTTCCACAACATAACAAATATAAATGATTTACAAAGCAGAGGAGACGGGGGGGATGGCCAGTGGTGGGTGGGACCCCATGCTTCTGGGACCCCCGTGGGGCTCCACCTATAGGTGATCCGTATCTCTTCTGGGGGGACCGGCCCATTACCACAAGGACAAAAAAATAAAAAAAATGAAACTAGATTAAAGGTAACGTTCGTCTTTAACACCCGGAGATGCTGACAATGTGAAATTTTGTATCTATTTAACAAACTACCTGAAAAGCAAGTCACACCTTATCCCCGTTCAGGAAAGACGAGTGTGACTCACAATGATGATATGCGGCGCGGAGTGTAAACAACGACACTAATCATTATATAAACGCAAAGCAAATTCTTCCCAAATCCTCCTCTGATCTGCTGACAGCAATGGAAAGGGAGACGATCGCATATCTTCTACAGAATGGCGGTAACGCCGATCTGAAAAAAAACTTTTTTATGTGACTTTCGCGCTTTTGCTGTTCCATATTTTATGTGCTGTATGAATAAACATGCATAAAAATTATAAAATACATATATAAATAATTAAAAAATAATACAATAAAATAATAAAGTACACAAATAAATATTAAAAAGAATATTAACAATAAATATTGTTATTATTATTGTTGTTATTATTATTATTATTATTATTAATAATAATAATAATAATAAATATACTTAAAAAAAAAAAAAAAGCAACATGCAGTAAAAATGAAATGAGATGAGATTTGGGTGGGGCGCCTGGTCTGTGACTCGAGATGTTTTGGAAAAGTCTGTTAAGTAAGAAGAGAAGAGGGTGACCCAACGCACCTCCGACCTGACTGTCACTCAAGAGTCATCCCGGTGACACTCTGGTCTAAGGCGGTGCCACTGTGTCACCTGTACAGGTCATGAACTCTGTCCCAATATGACAATTCACTAAGTACCCACTGAGTGTCTCCAGGATCAAAGATGCCGAAATCAGCTCATCCCTGACCAATAGAGTGTAAGCTCTTGGTACAAGCCCTCCTCAGCCTGCGCGCTCACATTATCTGGCTACGCATGGAATAGCATTTTGCTATAAAAAATAAAGGTAAACTACACTCACCAGCAAACTCACACAATGTAATAAAAAGTAACACCATAAGAAATAAAAAAAAAACAGAGCCCAGACCGTCTGGACCACATATGCGAATGTCAGTAAAAATAATTTCTGGAATATTTGTCATTAGAGATAAAAACGTGTAATAGTGCACATTGCCTGCTGGGATCCATCCCTTATCTGGGCCCTTTTGATCCCCTGGAACACAACCTCAATTCAAGGCTGCTATTGAAAATATATGTAATTTGCATATATTTTTTAATTTTATTTACATTAAATAAATAAAAAATATCTAAACAGTATATATATATATATATATATATATATATATATATATATATATATATATATATATATATATATATATATATATATATATATATATATATATATATATATGATATATTATACTGTGTGTGTATATATATATATTTATTAATTATTTTTTTTCTCAGCAACCCTGAATTAAGATTGTATTCCAGGGGATCAAGAGGCAGAAACATATATATATATATATATATATATATATATATATATATATATATATATATATATATATATATATATACACACATGTATACTGAATAATATACTGCAGATATATACACACATACACATATATATATATATATGTATATTTTTTTTTCTCCCTTTTGATTCCCTTGAACACAACCTCAATTCAAGGCTGCTATTAAAAAAAAAAAAAATATATATATATATATATATATATATATCTATATATATATATATTTTTTTTTTTTATTATTTATAATATATTATATTTGCATATATTTTTTTATTTTATTTATATTAAATAAATAAAAATATCTAAACAGTATAAATATATATATATATATTCTATATATAGATATAGATATATATATGATATAGTATAAATATATATATATATTTTTTTTTTTTTCAGCAACCCTGAATTAAGATTGTATTCCAGGGGATCAAAAGGTAGAAACATATATATATATATATATATATATATATATATATATATATATACACCACGTATACTAATATACTGTAGATATATACATACTTATATATATATATATATATATAATTCCTTTATTACATTTTTCTCCCTTTTGATGTTCTGGAACACAATCTTACTTCAGGGCTGCTTTAAAAAAAATACACATATATATATATATATATATAGTTGGAATATTTTATTTTATTTGTATATTTTTTATTTATTTATTATAAACAGTATACAGTATATACATTATATACTGTTTGTATATTTTATCTATTTATTTATTTTGCTTTTTTTTTTTTTGTTCCCTATCTACTACAAATCAAAGAATTAAAGCCTACATATATATCGTTGGGCAGGGCAAGGCTGGGCCAAGGGTAGGCTGAAGAGGTGGCTGCTTTGGGCGCTACAGCGGGAAGGGGGCCGCAAAATGGACAAGAGCTGCAACCTACCCCGCTGCAGCAATTCACAGCTCGCTGGGCAGGGGGCACACCTTGGCATTTTCGCCTTAGCTGGGACCTTTCCTCACCACTGTCGCCAGGTATACAGGCTCGGGTCTCCACTTTTTTTCTTCCACTCCAATTTTATGTTAATTAAAGGACAAGTCTATTTTTCTTCTACAACCAGATATGGAGACACAGAAATTCTGTTTTTGTACGAAGTGCCCTGAACTGTAGTTTCTCGCTTGTGATATTTTCCCGGCAGTTTATCTTTAACTATAGCTCTGAGGCTGATCACGTGACCATAGCTGGTGGACCCGCCCACCCTGCACTGAGGAAGGAGGAAGGGACTGGAGTGCACGTGTCGGCGTCTAGGAAGGAGAGGTAAGAATCTGTAAATTCCTTGCACTGGGGAGGACTTCGAGTCACCTTGCTGCTAATTTAAACTTTTTCTTTATTTTTTAGGGGGGGGGACTGGAGTTCCCCTTTAAGTTGGCACTGAAGCTCCCGGCCCTCGCTGCTGTTTATTTACCTATAAATGCCGCATTTAGAAAAGAAAACAAACATGGCCGCCCCACCCTTGGCACTCAGCAGCTGCTGTCAACTGGTTTATCCCCGGCTGCAGCATTAAACACAAGACGTCAGCCTTGCTATGACTCAGCCGTCACTCATCGCCGGGGCTCAAGGAGATGCATTTCTTTTTTCTTCCTGCGGCCCAGCGAGAGTGCTCGCGTCTTTTCACCAGACTGAGTCACAGGAAGAGGCGAGAGTTCGCAGCATTGTGCCGCTAATCGCCGGGCTCGTTCTGGGCCCAGAAGAAGGAGTTTTGCTGGGTTTGGTGCGATCCTCTCTTTTCGGCCTCCAGGTGGGGCAGAGGATTAGCCCTGGGTAGTGACTTCTGTACAACCGTAAATGTCTTCCCCGAGGATAGACTAGGGTTGCCACCTTTTCTTAAAGCCAAACCCCAACACTTTAGCCGTGCGCAACAATTTTTTTGTAGTAGGCAAAACAAATGAAAAACAAAAGGTGGCAACCCTAGGTGCCCCCATCAGAGCCCCACTTACAGCTGGTGCCCCCCATCAGAGTCCCCCTTACAGTCGGTGCCCCCATGTACATAAGTATAACAGGCTCCTCCCATGTACATAAGTATAACAGGCTCCTCCCATGTACATAAGTATCACAGACTCCTCCCATGTACATAAGTATAACAGGCTCCTCCCATGTACATAAGTATCACAGACTCCTCCCATGTACATAAGTATTACAGGCTCCTCCCATGTACATAAGTATCACAGACTCCTCCCATGTACATAAGTATCTCAGGCTCCTCCCATGTACATAAGTATCACAGGCTCCTCCCATGTACATAAGTATCTCAGGCTCCTCCCATGTACATAAGTATCACAGGCTCCTCCCATGTACATAAGTATCACAGGCTCCTCCCATGTACATAAGTATCACAGGCTCCTCCCATGTACATAAGTATCACAGACTCCTCCCATGTACATAAGTATCACAGGCTCCTCCCATGTACATAAGTATCACAGACTCCTCCCATGTACATAATTATCACAGGCTTCTCCCATGTACATAAGTATCTCAGCCTCCTCCCATATATATATATATATTATTATTTATTTAAATTTGTATCAATTTTTATTTACATGTGTATTTATATTATATGTATATATAAAATAAATAAATAAATAAATATATATATATATAGTATTTTTTTTTTAGTTATATATACATATAATATAAATACACATGTAAATAAAAATTAAAACAAATGTAAATTAAAAAATATAATATTATATATATATATATATATATATATATATATATATATATATATATATATATATATATATATATATATATATATATATATATATATATATATATAAAAAGTATATTATATATATAGATATATATATTTTTTTACATTTGTATTCATTCCTAATAACGTATTTATTTTTTTATTTACATGTGTATTTATATTATATGTACATATAAATTAAAAAGAAAAATATATATATGTATATATATATTTTTTTTTGTATCAATTTTTTAATACACATGTAAAGAAAAATTAAAACAAATGTAAATTAAAAATATAATATATTTATTTATTATAAAAAAATGAATACAAATGTAAAAAAAAAAATTATATATATATATATATATAATTTTTTTTTTACATTTGTATTAATTTTTATTTACATGTGTATTTATATTATATGTGTATATATAAATTTAAAAAAATATATATATATGTATATATATATATATATGTATGTATTATATGTATTATATATAGATATCAGATAAAAAAAATATATAAATATGTATATCAAAACCTATTTTTTGGGCTATGGTTAAATTGGGGAAGACGTAGAACCTCTGTAGGGTTTCCATTGCCATCTGAAATTTCCTTGAAGGGAAGGGGGACGCTCAGAAAACTCTACTGTAGAATAGAACGACATTTTCTTGCATTGGTTGGAAGTTGTCAGACAAAGCTTGGAGCACACACACACACACACACATACATGGAGGTCTATCTACATTGGTGGCTGGGGGGAGTGTCTTCTACGCGGGGTTCTTCTTTAATGGCCTGGGTGCATTGTGGGTAAAGCTGGCTCTGATGACCCCTAGGTAAGGATAAGAGAGCAGAGGGATGCGGCAGGTAAGGAGAGGATACTGTCAGCGGGCTTGTCTCTGCGTAATGTACAGATCTAATAAATGGATCTCTCTGGCACACCTGGGCTTATCATTAAAAATCCTCCTTCATGTCGTTCCAGGACGCTTCATCACTAAACTGTGTCATGCTCTTCCTGAAAGGGCGTAGACCCAGCCTTATCCCACGCCGCGGCCTTAACACTTTCCTCGCCGCACCGTCTGAGACCCCGAACCCTCGGGAGTGGAAAAGAGGAGCCCCTCTATAATTGCCTTTTGTAGGGCTAAAGCTTGACTCCAGGCAGATATACAAGACACAAATCAATGAAGCACTTCATTGTATACACTATATTACCAAAAGTATTGGGACGCCTGCCCTTACACGCACATGAACTCTAATGGTACCCCAGTCTTAGTCCGTAGGGTTCAATATTAAGTTGGCTCATCCTTTACAGCTATAACAGCTTCAACTCTTCTGGAAGGCCGTCCACAAGGTTTAGGAGGGTGTCTATGGGAATGTTTAACCATTCTTCCAGAAGAGCATTTGTGAGGTCAGGCAGTCGCAGTCTCCGCTCAAATTCATCCCAAAGGTGTTTTAAGGGGTTGGGGTCAGGACTCTGTGAAGGCCAGCAGTGGCGGCTGGTGTTTTTTTTTTGTTTGGGGGGGGGCGGCAAACAACCACCCCCCTCCACACGGCACCTCAAACCCTCCCTCCCCTCGCTGTTTGCTGGTCCACTGGCACTTACCCCATTTAGACGGCGGGCACATAGGGCAGTGGCTATGATCGGGTATCAGTGGGTACATCAGGCAGCGTCGGGGATCGGCAGGCACATTAGGAAGCGGCGGGGATCGGGCATCGGTGGGCACATCGAGCAGTGGCAGGGTTCGGGGCATCAGCGGACATCAGGCAACGGCTCCTGTGTCTTCTCCTCCCTTCCGTCGTGCGTCTCCTCCCCTCCTCCTAGGCATCCAATAAGATCGCCTGTCCTTTCAACCATATATAGAACAGTGAACATTAAGGCTATGGGGGTACCTCATCCTTATTTAAACTTTACATACATAGAGAACCAACATGTTGGATTATTGCAGTACCAGAGAGGGACTTATTTAAAATTAATTAAGAATAAGTTTATTATAACAAAATTATACACAAAAACATCCAATAAATTTGTGAGGTTCGATACAGTAGTTACATATATATATATATATATATACATATATAATCACAGATATGGTTGACGCGTTTCACTTATTCAGAACCGATTACTCCGTGATTTGCAACAACAAAACCTCATACTAATCTCATACTGTCCTTTCAGCCAATCGGGTGACGGTATCAGAGTGTTGACGGTATCAGAGTGTTGTAACAGTGACTATTCCTTTTCCTCCCTCCTCCTCGGTGGCCAATTGGGACTCTTCTCTTTTTGGCCAATTGGAAAACAGGTCTCAGACCTGCTTCTGATTGGCCGGATTGAGGATCAGTGTTTCAATAGCGAATATTAATTCGATGTTGTAACACTTGGGTGGGCTCATGGCGCCACAAGCCCACCCTATTTTGAAGCCTTTTAGGGCCTCTGGTTCTAATCAGGTGCTTCAAAAGAAAAACACCCACCACTGTAATTCATGCACCCGGCATCCTGAAAGGGTCCGGACGCATGAATAGGAGGTAGCGGCCGGGGATCATAGAGCATTAATTAGGATGTGGTGGCCGTGGATAGAGGGGGTGGCGCCCGGGCCACCACTGCAGGGCAGTCAAGTTCTTCCACCCCAAAACTCGCTCATCCATGTCTTCGGACACCCCAAACTGTTCCCACAAAGTTGGGGCATGAACTTGTCCAAAATGTCTTGGTATGATGACGCCTTAAGAGTTCCCTTCACTGGAAATAAGGGGCCAAGCCCAACCCCTGAAAAACAACCCCCCCACCATAATCCCTCCTCCACCAAATGATTTGGACCAGTGACATGGATGATTTCCATGGAAATTTTGGCAAAGCAAAAACTCTCAATTTCATTAATGCCTATTGTAAAGAAGAGATGGGAGAATTCTAATTTGATCAGTTGAGGTTCCACCAAATTTAAAAAATATATTTTCAACCTAAAAGTCCCATTGAAGTCAATGGAGATCCGAACTAGGTTCTAAAAAAAAAGTGTACGAATGGTTTGGCCAATAAACAACCTGAGAGACTTTCTTTACAAATTCTACCAGGGATACTAAAATAGAAGGGGGAAGAGCTGGTGGGACCACCATACACCAGTAGAATTTTGCTTGAATTCTCGTAGGGAATTTTAGAAAATTGTTCATCAGCGCTTTGATGGTACCTCTATTGACCATTGAAGTCAATGGAGATCCGAACTAGGTTCTAAAAAAAAGTGTACGAATGGTTCGGCCAATAAACAGCCTGAGACACTTCCTTTACAAATTCTACCAGGGATACTAAAATAGAAGGGGGAAGAGCTGGTGGGACCACCATACACCAGTAGAATTTTGCTTGAACGCTCGTAGGGAATTTTTAAAAATTGTTCATCAGAGCTGTGATGGTACCTCTATTGACCATTGAAGTCAATGGAGATCCGAACTAGGTTCTAAAAAAAAGTGTACGAATGGTTCGGCCAATAAACAGCCTGAGACACTTCCTTTACAAATTCTACCAGGGATACTAAAATAGAAGGGGGAAGAGCTGGTGGGACCACCATACACCAGTAGAGTTTTGCTTGAACGCTCGTAGGAAATTTTTAAAAATTGTTCATCAGCGCTGTGATGGTACCTCTATTGACTATTAAAGCAAATAGAGATCCAAACTAGGTTCTAAAAAAAAAAGTCTACAAATGGTTTGGCCAATAAACAGCCTGAGACACTTTCTTTACAAATTCTACCAGGGATACTAAAATAGAAGGAGGAAGAGCTGGTGGGACCACCATACATCAGTAGAATTTAGCTTAAATGCTCGTAGAAAAATTTAAAAAATTGTTCCTCAGAGCTTTGATGGTACCTCTATTGACCATTGAAGTCAATGGAGATCCGAACTAGGTTCTTAAAAAAAAAGTCTACGAATGGTTCGGCCAATAAACAGCCTGAGACACTTTCTTTACAAATTCTACCAGGGATACTAAAATAGAAGGAGGAAGAGCTGGTGGGACCACCATACATCAGTAGAATTTTGCTTGAATGCTCGTAGAGAAATTTCGAAAGAATGCTCATCAGAGCTTTGATGGTACCTCTATTGACCATTGAAGTCAATGGAGATCCAAACTAGGTTCTAAAAAACAAGGTCTATGAATGGTTCGGCCAATAAACAGCCTGAGACACTTTCTTTACAAATTCTACCAGGGATACTAAAATAGAAGGAGGAAGAGCTGACGGGACCACCATACATCAGTAGAATTTAGCTTGAACGCTCGTAGGGAATTTTAGAAAAATTGTTCATCAGAGCTTTGACGGTACCTCTATTGACCATTGAAGTCAATAGAGATCCGAACTAGGTTCTAAAAAAAAAAAGTGTACGAATGGTTCGGCCAATAAACAGCCTGAGACACTTTCTTTACAAATTCTACCAGGGATACTAAAATAGAAGGGGGGAGAGCTGATGGGACCACCATATATCAGTAGAATTTTGCTTGAATGCTTGTAGGGAAATTTAGAAAAATTGTTCATCAGAGCTTTAATGGTACCTCTATTGACCGAACAAATTTCATAAATAAAACCTTGGAAATTTTAATTCAATTGCCATCATGCCAATGTTTCAAATTCTATGTTCAAAAAAACACCTTCATAGTTAGGATTTTTTTTCGTTCAGGACAAGATTTCCATCCTTCTCCTTCAATTTTCCTCATCACTTTGGTCAAAAACAATTGTCGTAACTATTCGAAAATTTTAGGAATGTTCTGAAAACAATTTTTTTTTTCAAATGCAGTTTTACTGGTGTACAGGACACCAAGGTTGGGTCCTGGACAGGTGCTATATAGCACCAGTATTTGGGTTGTGGTCCCTTTAAGGGAATCGCAGTAGTGTTCAGGGGGTCACCCAAAATGGGTGAGGGATTCCGGGATTAGTCAAGCAGGAGCAGGACTGACTCGCAGTCCTCTCTATATTATTAGAGAGTATTTGGGAGGCTCTGAAGTGATATTCGGGTGGGAAAGAGCCTCCCTCCCTGACCACAGGGATTCAGCACACAGGGGGTTAAGGGCCTCCAGGAAACAGCTCATAAGACAGGAAGTAGTGAAGAGTTGGTGGTGAGGAGGAGTAGGTGATTACACAAGCTGTGTTGCTGTTTGGAGGCTGCTAAAGATTCAGCAAGCACTTTAAACTCTGGGGTGAAGACCCAGCTACAAAAACTGTATGTCCAGCTGCAAAGGTATGGGGGGGCTCAAGCCAATATTAGAAGCAGATAGAAGTCAGCAGATAGAAGTCTTCAGGTTTGGACATCCAAAGCTACGAAATTTCGATGAAAATTCATCTCCCTTGTAAAGGTTCCTAGAGTCAAAGTACCAAGAAAGTCCCATCTATTCCTTTCTATTTATTCCTCTGTTTTCTGCCCCCAGAAAGCACAGCAATACATTGCATTCATACCAACGAAACAAAGGGTATACGTAAACTCCCATTCTTCCCGAAAAGTTGACATAACTTGGAAAATTTGTCATGAACGCTCGCTAGGAACAACACAGCAGATGTTATTCTTGTCTAGACAAGTCCGAGGGTTTCATTTACTATCTTTTAATATATAGATACATATTTGGTGACCGCTCAAGAAACAATTTGCTTATTGATTTGGCAATAAAAGGACAATTTCCTAAGTCAACGCCACAAAGCGCAACGCAAACAGGGCGTTGTGTGCCGGGGCCTGAGCGGAGTACTGTAAGGCTGCGGAGAGCAAACATCGGCGGGTGAAACCCAAACTTCTGTTATTACAAGAAAATAAACATTCCGAGAAAATGGATTCGGCTAAAAAAAAAAAGGACAAAAGGGCTCAAATGAAAACACTGCGCATTTTTCGGGGGTGGGGTCATAATCTCTTGTAAAATATTTGCAGAGATATTCAACACAATCTGATGGGGGTGGGAGGTTTTATCACTTTTTTTTTTTTTGTAACTTCACTTAAGTATAAGATATTGGCAAGGGAGAGTTAAATCCCAACTCCAGACCAAGATTTATATTTTTGTGTTGGAGTGGGTAGGAAATATCCATAAGGTGGGCATGGACAATTGCAGGCCGGTTTGTCCCCGGGTTCCAAGCTCAACCCACTCTAATTCTTTAAGACTTTATTCAAGGACCTTTAACCACTTGACCACTGGGCAGTTAAACCCCCTTCCTAACCAGACCAATTTTCAGCTTTTGGTGCTCTCACACTTTGAATGACAATTACTCCGTCATGCAACACTGTACCTAAATGAATTTTGTGTCCTTTTTTTCACACAAATAGAGCTTTCTTTTGGTGGTATTTAATCACTGCTGGGTTTTTTATTTTTTGCGCTATAAATCAAAAAATACTGAAAATTCGGTTAAAAAAATAAATAAAATTTCTTTGTTTCTATTAAAAATTATTGCAGAGTATTGGCAGAGTATTGGCAGAGTATTGGCGAGTATTGGCGAGTATTGGCAGAGTATTGGCGAGTATTGGCAGAGTATTACAGTGTTGCACAGTATTGGTAGAGTATTGCACAGTGGTTGAAGAGCATTGCAGTGGTGGCAGAGCATTGCACAGTGGTGGCAGAGTATTGCACAGTGGTGGCAGTGTATTGCACAGTGGTGGCAGTGTATTGCACAGTGGTGGCAGAGCATTGCACAGTGGTGGCAGAGCATTGCACAGTGGTGGCAGTGTATTGACCAGCGCTGTGGGCACTACACATCCAGCCCACAGCGCTGGTCCCGTCTCTCCCCCTCTCCGCTTCTCCCTTCTCTGTACCGATCGGTACAGAGAGGGGAGGGAGGAACCGGCGTCATGACGTGACGCCGGTTTGTGTACATGTGATCGCTCCGTCATTTGACGGAGCGATCACGTGGTAAACGGCCGCTATCAGCGGCTGTTTACTGTGATCCGCCGGGTCCTCGGGATGCGTCGGGTCCTCGGGACCCGGCGGTCACGGATGTTCCCGAGTGCGCGCCCCAGGGGGGCGCGCGGGAGCAAGTTTCTGGGAGGACGTCCGTAGGACGTCCACTCAGGAAAACCCGACCGCGCTGTAGCCGTCTTTCGACTATAGCGCGGTCGGCATGTGGTTAAGCCTTAGCCTGTTAGGGGAGGGGTTGAGTGATAAAAGCTCACTTTAAGTGTTAAAATATGTGTTAATGATGGAGCCATCTGATGATATATACACTCACCGGCCACTTTATTAGGTAGACCTGTTCACTTGCTTGGCAACACAAATTGCTAACCAGCCAATCACATGGCAGCAACTCAATGACACGGATGTTGGTGCCAGACAGGCTGGTCTGAGTATTTCAAAAACTGCTGAGGACTACTGGGATTTTCACGCACAACCATCTCTCGGGTTTACAGAGAATGGTGGGAAAAAGAGAAAATATCCAGTGAGCGGCAGTTGTGTGGAGGAAATGCCTTGTTGAGGTCAGAGGAGAATGGGCAGAGGTTCCAGATGATAGAAAGGCAACAGTAACTCAAATAACCACACGCTACATCCAAGGTATGCAGAATACCATCTCTGAATGCACATCCCAAACAACCTTGAAGCAGATAGGCTACAGCAGCAGAAGACCACACCGGGTGCCACTCCTGTCAGCTAAGAACAGGAAACCGAGGCTACAATTGGCATAGGCTCACCAAAATTGGACAATAGAAGATTGGAAAAACGCTACCTGGACTGATGAGTCTGGATGGATTACAGCTGCGACATTCAAATGGTAGGGTCAGAATTTGGTGCATTGATCCATCCTTCCTTGTATCACTGGTTCAGGCTGGTGGTGGTGGTTTAACGGTGTGGGGGGTATTTTCTTGGCCCACTTTGGGCCCCTTAGTACCAATTGAGCATGGTTTAAACGCCACGGCCTACCTGAGTATTGTTGCTGACCATGTCCATCCCTTTATGACTACAGTGTCCCCATCTTCTGATGGCTCCTTCCAGCAGGATAATGCACCATGTCACAAAGCTCCAATCATCTCACCACTGGACAATGAGGTCACTGTACTCCAATGGCCTCCACACTCACCACATCTCCATCCAATAGAGCACCTTGGGGATGTGTTGGAATGGGGGATTGGTATCATGGATGTGCAGCCGACAAATCTGCAGCAACTGCGCGATGCCATCATGCCACTATGGACCAAAATCTCTGAGGAATGTTTCCAAAACCTTGTTGAATCTATGCCACCAAGAAGCCTTCTATGGAACTCTGGGGTTCTCATATTACAGCCATCATCCAAGCCCTGGTGAATGACTATCCTAATTGGTGGCCAGAAGCTAAGTCAAGGGCCAATCTACTGTTATAATAGCCTTCCATGGAACTCTGGGTTCCCCTATTACAGCCAGCCGACAAGCCTTGGTAAGGGTCTATCCTCAATGGTGACCAGAAGCTAAGTCAAGGACCAATCTAATGTTATAACAGCCTTCCATGGAACTCAGTGGTTCCTGTATTACAGCCAACATCCAAGCCCTGATGAAGGACTATCCTCATTGGTGGCCAGAAGCTAAGTCAAGGGCCAATCTACTGTTATAATAGCCTTCCATGGAACTCTGGGTTCCCCTATTACAGCCAGCCGACAAGCCTTGGTAAGGGTCTATCCTCAATGGTGACCAGAAGCTAAGTCAAGGACCAATCTAATGTTATAACAGCCTTCCATGGAACTCAGGGGTTCCTGTATTACAGCCAACATCCAAGCCCTGATGAAGGACTATCCTCATTGGTGGCCAGAAGCTAAGTCAAGGGCCAATCTACTGTTTTTTTTTTTCCCTAAACTAATAGCCTTCCATTGAACTCTGGGTTCCCCTATTACAGCCAGCAGACAAGCTTTGGTAAGGGTCTATCCTCAACAGTGACCAGAAGCTAAGTCAAGTGTCAATCTAATGTTATAACAGCCTTCCATGGAACTCAGGGGTTCTTGTATTACAGCCAACATCCAAGCCCTGATGAAGGACTATCCTCATCGGTGGCCAGAAACTAAGTCAAGGGCAGATCTACTGTTATAATAGCCTTCCATTGAACTCTGGGTTCCCTTATTACAGCCAGCAGACAAGCCTTGGTAAGGGTCTATCCTCAATGGTGACCAGAAGCTAAGTCAAGGGCCAATCTACTGTTATAATAGCCTTCCATGGAACTCTGGGTTCCCCTATTACAGCCAGCCGACAAGCCTTGGTACGGGTCTATCCTCAATGGTGACCAGAAGCTAAGTCAAGGACCAATCTAATTTTATAACAGTCTTCCATGGAACTCAGGGGTTCCTGTATTACAGCTAACATCCAAGCCCTGATGAAGGACTATCCTCATCGGTGGCCAGAAACTAAGTCAAGGGCAGATCTACTGTTATAATAGCCTTCCATTAAACTCTGGGTTCCCCTATTACAGCCAGCAGACAAGCCTTGGTAAGGGTCTATCCTCAATGGTGACCAGAAGCTAAGTCAAGGACCAATCTAATGTTATAACAGCCTTCCATGGAACTCAGGGGTTCTTGTATTACAGCCAGCGTCCAAGCCCTGGTAAAGGTCTGTCGTCACCGGTTGCCAGAAGCTAAGTCAAGGGCCGATCTACTGGAGTCACACCATCAGTTATGATGGACCTTATAACAACCTTTCCATGGTTGGGTTCTCTAGGGAATGCAAGGGTTTCCCTGAGCAGTGTCAAATTGATCTCTTCCCCTGGCAGTGCCTGTATAGATCTTGCACCAACGCCTTTAAGCAGTGGAGCATCTCCTGTAGTCTCTCATGTAACCAACCACTGATCTAATGATCTTTTAAGGTTCCTGTAAGGGTGCCCTTCTTCAATGACCACCAATAAATTATTCTTGATAAAAATTCAGAAGACAAAATCCAATGTGTTTTGGGGGATCAATAGTCCCCCTTCATCAAGGCTTGAATGCTGACTGTAATAAAGATGTATACAGTATTTGGCACACAACTGGAAGGCAATGAACATTATTCCTTGGATGCTGCCGGTAGTATAGGTTTACACTGGTCTATCATCGCCAGTGGCCAGAAACCAAGGTCTGATCTACTGGAGTCACGCCATGGCAGATCTTTCAACAGCAGTTCTCAACTTGTGTTCCATGAAACCCTATGGCTCTTCCAGAGGATGCTAGTGGTTCCCTGAGAAGTGGAAGATTGATCTATTCCCTGCATAGTTCTAGCCCTTAATGCCTTTCTGTGGTGGAGCTTCTCCTTAAGTCTCTCAGATTTGATGATCTTTTTTTAGCTGCTTGTGAGCGGGTCATTCTCCACTCACCAGCAATGCAGTCATCGTGATAAAAAATGCTAAAGGCAGAGGACAAATGTCAACGCGTTTTGGGGGTTAAAAAGTTCCCCTTCATCCGGGCTTGCATGCTCCTGAAATGTGTTGACCGTTGTAATTGATTTTTATACTGGACTCTATTACAGCCATCATTCAAACCCAGGTGAAGGGGGACTATTGAGCCCTTGAAACGTGTTGGCTTTTGTCTTCTGACTTTTTATCAAAAATAATCCATTGGTGGTCAGTAGAGGATGGCACCCTTATAGGCAGCTAAAAAGATTGTTGTATCAGAGTCACTTCATGAGGTATGCTGACGCCCTAAGAGTTCCCTTCCCTGGAACTAATGCCGTGCACACGATCGGAATTCTCGTCAGAAAAAGCTCTGACAGTTTTCCCGACGGAATTCCGATGGAATTCTGCTCAATCTCTCTTGCCTACACACGGTCACACCAAATTCCGACCGTCAAGAACGCGGTGACGTACAACACTACAACGAGTCGAGTTTAATGCTTCTCGAGCATGCATCGAATTGTTTCCGAGCATGCGTAGGAATTTTCGGATAGAAACCTTTTCCGTCTGAAAAATTGAGAACATGCTCTCAATTCTTTGCTGTCGGAAATTCGGCCAGCAAAATTCCGATGGAGCCTACACGCGGTCGCATTTTCCGATGAAAAGCTCTCATCAGTCTTTTTCTGGCCGGGAATTCCGATCGTGTGTACGCGGCATTAGGGACCAAGCTCAACCCCTGAAAACAAACCCCACACCATAGTCCCCCCTCCACCAAAATGATTTGGACCAGTGCACAAAGCAAGGTCCATAAAGACATGGATGAGCGAGTTTGGGGTGGCCTGACTTCAACCCGATAGAACACCTTTGGGATGAATTAGAGCGGAGACTGTACCATCAGTACCTAACTTCACAAATGGAAGAATGGCCAAACATTCCCATAGACACCCTCCTAAACCTTGTGGACGGCCTTCCCAGAAGAGTTGAAGGTGTTATAGCTGCAAAGGGTGGAGCCAACCCAATATTGAACCCTACGGACTAAGACTGGGATGCCATTAAAGTTCATGTGCGTGTAACGGCAGGCGTCCCAATACTTTTGTTTATGTAGTGTATATATACTCACCGGCCACGTTATTAGGTACACCTTGCCAGTACCGGGTTGGACCCCCTTTGCCTTCAGAACTAATAGGGGAAGCCCTGGAGTTCCATAGAAGGCTGTTTTAACAGTGGATCGGCCCTTGACTTAGCTTCTGGCCACCAATGAGGATAGCCCTTCATCAGGGCTTGGATGAGGCTGTAATATGAGAACCCCAGAGTTTCATGGAAGGCGTCTTGGTGGCATAGATTCAACAAGGTTTTGGAAACGTTCCTCAGAGATTTTGCTCCATAGTGACATGATAGCATCACGCAGTTGCTGCAGATTTGTCCGCTGCACATCCATGGTGCCAATATCTCGTTCCACCACATCCCAAAGGTGCTCTATTGGATGAGATCTGGTGAGTGTGGAGGCCATTGGAGTACAGTGACCTCATTGTCCAGTGGTGAGATCTGGTGAGTGCGGAGGCCATTGGAGTACAGTGACCTCATTGTCCAGTGGTGAGATCTGGTGAGCGTGGAGGCCATTGGAGGACAGTGACCTCATTGTCCAGTGGTGAGATCTGGTGAGTGTGGAGGCCATTGGAGTACAGTGACCTCATTGTCCAGTGGTGAGATCTGGTGAGTATGGAGGCCATTGGAGTACAGTGACCTCATTGTCCAGTGGTGAGTGTGGAAGCCATTGGAGTACAGTGACCTCATTGTCCAGTGGTGAGATCTGGTGAGTGTGGAGGCTATTGGAGTACAGTGACCTCATTGTCCAGTGGTGAGATCTGGTGAGTGTAAAGGCCATTGGAGTACAGTGACCTCATTGTCCAGTGGTGAGATCTGGTGAGTGTGGAGGCCATTGGAGTACAGTGACCTCATTGTCCAGTGGTGAGATCTGGTGAGTGTGGAGACCATTGGAGTACAGTGACCTCATTGTCCAGTGGTGAGATCTGGTGAGTGTGGAGGCCATTGGAGTACAGTGAACTCATTGTCCAGTGGTGACATCTGGTGAGTGTAAAGGCCATTGGAGTACAGTGACCTCATTGTCCAGTGGTGAGTGTGGAGGCCATTGGAGTAGAGTGACCTCATTGTCCAGTGGTGAGGTGTGGTGAGTGTAAAGGCCATTGGAGTACAGTGAACTCATTGTCCAGTGGTGACATCTGGTGAGTGTAAAGGCCATTGGAGTACAGTGACCTCATTGTCCAGTGGTGAGATCTGGTGAGTGTAAAGGCCATTGGAGTCCAGTGGCCTCATTGTCCAGTGGTGAGATCTGGTGAGTGTGGAGACCATTGGAGTACAGTGACCTCATTGTCCAGTGGTGAGATGTGGTGAGTGTGGAGGCCATTGGAGTAGAGTGACCTCATTGTCCAGTGGTGAGGTGTGGTGAGTGTAAAGGCCATTGGAGATTGGAGTACAGTGACCTCATTGTCCAGTGGTGAGGTCTGGTGAGTGTGGAGGCCATTGGAGTACAGTGACCTCATTGTCCAGTGGTGAGATCTGGTGAGTGTGGAGGCAATTGGAGTGCAGTGACCTCATTGTCCAGTGGTGAGATCTGGTGAGTGTGGAGGCCATTGGAGTACAGTGACCTCATTGTTCAGTGGTGAGATCTGGTGAGTGTGGAGGCCATTGGAGTACAGTGACCTCATTGTCCAGTGGTGAGATCTGGTGAGTGTGGAGGCCATTGGAGTACAGTGACCTCATTGTCCAGTGGTGAGAGGATTGGAGCTTTGTGACATGGTGCATTATCCTGCTGGAAGGAGCCATCAGAAGATGGGGACACTGTAGTCATAAAGGGATGGACATGGTCAGCAACAATACTCAGGTAGACCGTGGCGTTTAAACCATGCTCAATTGGTACTAAGGGGCCCAAAGTGTGCCAAGAAAATATCCCCCCCCCCCCCCACCATTACACCCCCACCACCATCCTGGACCGGTGATACAAGGCAGGATGGATCCATGTGCCAAATTCTGACCCCACCATCTGAATGTCGGAGCTGAAATCCAGACTCATCAGACCAGGCAACGTTTTTTCAATCTTCTATCGTCCAATTTTGGTGAATTGTAGCCTCAGCTGCCTCTGAAAACCTTACACGATTCTCCATTTTGGGGGTCCAGCACCCCCCCCCCCCCCCACCACCACGCTTTCTGTATTTATGGACATGTGACCGCGCTCGGCCGGCCGGCACTGGCTGGGTTAACCTGCACTCATCATTGTCTCTCGGGCTCTCTGCGTTGACATTGTCACCGCAGAACAAATCATTTGTTTTAAGTGAGGCAAACAGTGCGTAGCTCCAGGCGTGAACATTTCGTGAAATGACACTCCGTCATTGCTTGTCTCCACTCACAAGGGCGCATTGTACAAGAGCGCATTGTACGCACCGCGCCCGCTCACAATGCAAGCCGCTATTAATAGGATTTACCGGGATTAACGCGGCTTTATGTGGACGTCTTCGTCATAAATCAAAAGGAAAGGGGGGAAAATAAAATGAAAAGAAGACTTGTAGGAGAAAACTCGGAAACCTTTTACAAGATGTAGGGGAACGGGCCTTACTTATCAAAGTGTCCGCAAGGGGAACTGTCTGTGTTGCCCAAGACACGGGCCCTTGCGCCTCTAGTTTTTTTCATGGCGGAGTGGAACGCACCACACAAACGTAAATGGGCCCTTCAGATATTTTCAGCGCATTTTCACCAATGACACCAATGATGGGGCACTATTCCTCCCACTTCCATCAATGATGGGGCACTATTCCTCCCACTGATACCAACGATGGGGCACTATTCCTCCCACTGATACCAATGGTGGGGCACTATTCCTCCCACTTCCACCAATAATGGGGCACTATTCCTCCCACTGATACCAATGATGTAGCACTATTCTTCCCACTGACACCAATGATGGGGCACTATTCCTCCCACTGATACCAATGGTGGGGCACTATTCCTCCCACTGACACCAATGATGGGGCACTATTCCTACCACTGACACCAATGATGGGGAACTATTCCTCCCACTGATACCAATGATGGTGCACCATTTCTCCCACTGATACCAATGATGGGGCTCTATTCCTCCCACTGACACCAATGATGGGGCTCTATTCCTCCCACTGATACCAATGATGGGATACTATTCCTCCCACTGACACCAATGATGAGGCACTATTCCTCCCACTGACACCAATGATGGGGCACTATTCCTCCCACTGACACCAATGATGGGGCACTATTCCTCCCACTGACACCAATGATGGGACACTATTCCTCCCACTGACACCAATGATGGGGAACTATTTCTCCCACTGACACCAATGATGGGACACTATTTGTCTAACACCAATGATGGGGCACTATTCCTCCAACTTACACCAATAATGGGGCACTATTCCTCCAACTAACACCAATAATGGGGCACTATTCCTCCAACAGATATCAATGAAATGGCACTACTTCTCCCACTGACACCAATGATGGGGCACTATTCCTCCCACTGACACCAATGATGGGGCACTATTCCTCCCACTGACACCAATTATGGGGCACTATTCCTAAAAACTAACAATGTAGGGGGAACTTTTCCACCGACCACCAATGTAGGGGGAACTTTTCCACAGACCACCAATGTAGGGGGATCTTTTCCACAGACCACCAATGTAGGGGGATCTTTTCCACAGACCACCAATGTAGGGGGAACTTTTCCACAGGCCACCAATGTAGGAAGAACTATTCCACTAACTACTAATGTAGGAGGAACTTCTCCATTGACCATCAATGTAGGGGGAACTTTTCCGCAGACCACCAACAAATGGGGAACTTTTCTATTGACTACCAATGTAGGGGGAACTTTTCCACAGACCACCAATGTAAGGGGAACTTTTCCACAGGCCACCAATGTAGAGTGGGGGATTGCTGACTACCAATGTAGGGGGAACATTTCCACTGACTACGGATGTAGGAAGGACTATTCCACTAACTACTAATGTAGGAGGAACTTCTCCATTGACCATCAATGTAGGGGGAACTTTTCCACAGACCACCAATGTAAGGGGAACTTTTCCACAGGCCACCAATGTAGAGTGGGGGATTACTGACTACCAATGTAGGGGGAACTTTTCCACTGACTACTAATGTAGGAGGAACTTCTCCATTGACCATCAATGTAGGGGGAACTTTTCCGCAGACCACCAACAAATGGGGAACTTTTCTATTGACTACCAATGCAGGGGGAACTTTTCCACAGGTGTTAAAAATGATACTGTGAGCTTGCAGACATCCCTTTTAGTAGGGGGTAGTGATTTCAAGGGTTCCTCCGTGGTACAGGTGTTAAGAAAGAGGCCACTTTATAAAGTAGGCCGGAGTGCCTCTTTAAAGAAGGTTCAGTAGGAATAATGGAGGTTTTTCCCGACTCGCTGTCAATCTCCTGGGAGTTGGCGCAGGATGTATAACAACCGAACTGCTACATAAATCCTCAGCAAACCGATAGGCCAGCATACGCCCCTCCGAAAAATGTAAGTCAACAGTAAATCCTGCCTTTTAATATGCACTGTACTCCGCTTCGTGCCGCGGCTTGTCCTAATCTCGCTCGCTCGCGATCAGCCCCTTTCCAGCGAGAAGGAGGAAGAAAAAAAAAGAAACGTTTCTGGACTCAGGTAAACTTTCTATGAAGTAGGTTTAACCCCTTCCACTCATTGGGATGGAAAGGGGGGGAAGGATAATGCCACTGCTGGGTTTTCCTGGTGGCTCCATTGGGGCTCATTCACACCAAAGCTGCGTTGATCTGCATTGGAAACATGGGCAAGGGCAACATAGAAGGTAACAATTGTTTTCTATGTGCCCTGTTCACACCATAACCTTACGTTGCGTAAAAAACGTAGCATGAGCCCATTTTTACAGTAGGGCATCACCTCCCCGTGTGGTGACGAAACATGCCCGTGCATACCGACCAGTATACCGGGCATTAAACAGTGCATAATACGAGCCCCTTAGGGCTGGTTCACACCAGTTGCGGAAAAAAAATGCACATTTTTGGTTTACAAATGATCACTTATAAGATCCTATCCGTCCATGTGTGGCCACCTATAAAGAGGATTTCCCTCACTTCCTGTTGTAGTGACTACAGCTTTACCAAACAGGAAGTGAGGGGAAAATCTCTTTGTAGGTGGCCACTCATGGATAGATCGGATCTTTCAATTCATCATTTGTAAACCATTGACCTTGCATTTGAACGATACAGTAATGCCGCCGTGGCATTCCATTGGTCATTTCCAGGAGTTCATGAGTTCCAGGAGCCCATGAGATGCCGGTAACAAAAAGAAAATGCTTCCTCCAGCCTGCAGCAAACTGATGACATCTTCTCAGCCTAGGCTAAGTCACTGGACTGCAGCTCAAGGACACATTCACCCTGCATCAGTGTTGGGACAAGGTCACCTAGAGCCCCCTCCCCACCCCAAAATGTATGAGCTTATATGAGATTATGTGTCAGCAAAAATCCCCCCCCCCCCCTTGCACAGCACAAACTCCCCCCCCCCCAAAAAAATCCCAGAACTACCCCTCAAATCTCCCTTCTGAGCACAAATCCTCACCCCCACTCCAAGTCCCCCCTCTAAGCACAACCCCCCCAAAAAATAACCCCCCTCCGAGCACAAATCGCCCCCCCCACCCTGTCATATCACCTCTTCTAGCACAAACCCCCCAAATCCCCCATTTAGCACAAATCCTCTTCCCCCATCCCCCTTCCAACACAAATCCCCCCAAATCGCCCCTCCTAGGACCCCCCCCCATCAAATTTTCCATCTTAGAACAATTCTTACCCCCCTGATGCCTCCCAGATTCCCCCTCCCAACACAAATTCTCCCTCCCCTCTAATCTCCCTGTGGCGCCCCCTCCACCACCTCATATGATACCACAGTGCCCAGGGCAGCGGCCCCCCCTGCCCCCCACCTTGTCCCAGGCCTACCCTGCATTACCTGCTGGTGCTAACTATCCAGCCCAGGAATTTCTGAAGTGACGGCCCTGATGAAGGTAGAGGGTGTGGAGCTCCGGAACGTGTTGTATTTCTGTTAATTATTCAATAAAAAAGAATTCTGGACTCTGGTGTGGCCCTTACTGACACTCTTTATATTAATTTAAGGCGGAGCTTATCTGAAACTTTATACTGTTGCTGTCTATTGTGACAGTTCCGGGAAGGTATCCATGCAGACTTGTAAGGTTAATGACAGGTCCACTTTAAATGTCGATTTTTACTGACTCCTTGTCATGTTTTATTATAGTCCCCTTCAGGAAATAGTTTGGTTCCTATAAAGAGTCCTCCATGTGGCCCCCTGCGTCGTTCTAGGGTTTCCCGTCAGGCCCTCTCCCCCCATTTCCTAATCCATCGACCGGCTGAAACACGTCCCCTGCTTATCTAGCGATACAAATCCTTTATTCCAGCACTTAGCGTCTCCTATACAAAGTGTATCCTGATTTTCGAGAAAAGCTACATTTTTTCCTCTCTCTTTTTTCAGGCTGAGCTTTTAGGTTCGGCCAGAAGATATTCAGCGAAAGGCTGAGAAGACACGAGCTGTCAGCCGGCTGTTATTCACAGGGCCGGTCCCTCGAAAACAAACACGGGAGGATCAAGCAAGAGAAAACAGAGCAGGCATGAAAAAAATGGGAAGATCAGTCAGCTGTTCGTGGATAGAATCTGTGTGATGCGCTGCTTGCGATTAACCCCTATCGGCCCATTGGCTGAACGTAATGCCTATATATATACAGATTTGACTTTATTTAATATATACTAATCAGCATCACCATGGAGTAATCAGCAGTGGAAATAAATCAGCATCACTGTGGAGTAATCAGCAGTGAAAGTCAAACAGAATCACTGTGGAGTAATCAGCAGTGACAATCGAACAGAATCACTGTGGAGTAATCAGCAGTGACAATCGAACAGAATCACTGTGGAGTAATCAGCAGTGACAATCAAACAGAATCACTGTGGAGTAATCAACAGTGGAAATAAAACAGAATCACTGTGGAGTAATCAGCAGTGGAAATCAAACAGAATCACTGTGGAGTAATCAGCAGTGACAATCGAACAGAATCACTGTGGAGTAATCAACAGTGACAATCAAACAGAATCACTGTGGAGTAATCAACAGTGGAAATAAAACAGAATCACTGTGGAGTAATCAGCAGTGGAAATCAAACAGAATCACTGTGGAGTAATCAGCAGTGACAATCAAACAGAATCACTGTGGAGTAATCAGCAGTGACAATCAAACAGAATCACTGTGGAGTAATCAACAGTGGAAATAAAACAGAATCACTGTGGAGTAATCAGCAGTGGAAATCAAACAGAATCACTGTGGAGTAATCAACAGTGACAATCAAACAGAATCACTGTGGAGTAATCAGCAGTGACAATCAAACAGAATCACTGTGGAGTAATCAACAGTGACAATCAAACAGAATCACCGTGGAGTAATCAACAGTGGAAATAAAACAGAATCACTGTGGAGTAATCAGCAGTGGAAATCAAACAGAATCACTGTGGAGTAATCAACAGTGACAATCAAACAGAATCACTGCTGAGTAATCAGCAGTGGCAATCAAAAGGAATCACTGTGGAGTAAATCCTGTATAATAATAATAATAACCAGCAGTGAAAATCACAGAATCAGAAACAGAAACAGAATCACTGTGGCCTAATCAGCAATGAAAGTCAAATAGAATCACTGTGGAATAATTAGCAGACTTTATTTAATATATACTAATCAGCATCACCATGGAGTAATCAGCAGTGGAAATAAATCAGCATCACTGTGGAGTAATCAGCAGTGAAAGTCAAACAGAATCACTGTGGAGTAATCAGCAGTGACAATCGAACAGAATCACTGTGGAGTAATCAGCAGTGACAATCAAACAGAATCACTGTGGAGTAATCAGCAGTGACAATCAAACAGAATCACTGTGGAGTAATCAACAGTGGAAATAAAACAGAATCACTGTGGAGTAATCAGCAGTGGAAATCAAACAGAATCACTGTGGAGTAATCAACAGTGACAATCAAACAGAATCACTGCTGAGTAATCAGCAGTGGCAATCAAAAGGAATCACTGTGGAGTAAATCCTGTATAATAATAATAATAACCAGCAGTGAAAATCACAGAATCAGAAACAGAAACAGAATCACTGTGGCATAATCAGCAATGAAAGTCAAATAGAATCACTGTGGAATAATTAGCAGACTTTATTTAATATATACTAATCAGCATCACCATGGAGTAATCAGCAGTGGAAATAAATCAGCATCACTGTGGAGTAATCAGCAGTGAAAGTCAAACAGAATCACTGTGGAGTAATCAGCAGTGACAATCGGACAGAATCACTGTGGAGTAATCAGCAGTGACAATCGAAAAGAATCACTGTGGAGTAATTAGCAGTGACAATTGAACAGAATCACTGTGGAGTAATCAGCAGTGACAATCAAACAGAATCACTGTGGAGTAATCAACAGTGACAATCAAACAGAATCACTGTGGAGTAATCAGCAGTGACAATCAAACAGAATCACTGTGGAGTACTCCGTAGTGACAATCAAACAGAATCACTGTGGAATAATTAGCAGTGAAAGTCAATACAGAATTACTGTTAAGTAATCAGCAGTGACAATCATACAGAATCACTGTGGAGTAATCAGCAGTGACAATCAAACAGAATCACTGTGGAGTGGAGTAAACTGCGCAAACTGTTGGCGCTATATAAATCCTGTATAATAATAATAATAACCAGCAGTGAAAATCAAAACAGAATCACTGTGGCATAATCAGCAATGAAAGTCAAATAGAATCACTGTGGAATAATTAGTAGTGAAAGTCAATACAGAATTACTGTTAAGTAATCAGCAGTGACAATCAAACAGAATCACTGTGGAGTAATCAGCAGTGGAAATCAAACAGAATCACTGTGGAGTAATCAGCAGTGACAATCGAAAAGAATCACTGTGGAGTAATCAGCAGTGACAATTGAACAGAATCACTGTGGAGTAATCAGCAGTGACAATCAAACAGAATCACTGTGGAGTAATCAACAGTGACAATCAAACAGAATCACTGTGGAGTAATCAGCAGTGACAATCAAACATAATCACTGTGGAGTAAACTGTGCAAACTGTTGGCGCTATATAAATCCTGTATAATAATAACCAGCAGTGAAAATCAAAACAGAATCACTGTGGAATAATCAGCAATGAAAGTCAAATAGAATCACTGTGGAATAATTAGCAGTGAAAGTCAATACAGAATTACTGTTAAGTAATCAGCAGTGACAATCAAACAGAATCACCATGGAGTAATCAGCAGTGGAAATCAAACAGAATCACTGTGGAGTAATCAGTAGTGATAATCAAACAGAATCACTGTGGAGTAATCAGTAGTGATAATCAAACAGAATCACTGTGGAGTAATCAGCAGTGACAATCAAACATAATCACTGTGGAGTAAACTGTGCAAACTGTTGGCGCTATATAAATCCTGTATAATAATAACCAGCAGTGAAAATCAAAACAGAATCACTGTGGAATAATCAGCAATGAAAGTCAAATAGAATCACTGTGGAATAATTAGCAGTGAAAGTCAATACAGAATTACTGTTAAGTAATCAGCAGTGATAATCAAACAGAATCACTGTGGAGTAATCAGCAGTGATAATCAAACAGAATCACTGTGGAGTAATCAGTAGTGATAATCAAACAGAATCACTGTGGAGTAATCAGTAGTGATAATCAAACAGAATCACTGTGGAGTAATCAGTAGTGATAATCAAACAGAATCACTGTGGAGTAATCAGCAGTGAAAATCAAACAGAATCCCCGTGGAATAATTAGCAGTGAAAGTCAATACAGAATTACTGTTAAGTAATCAGCAGTGACAATCAAACAGAATCACTGTGGAGTAATCAGCGGTGATAATCAAACAGAATCACTGTGGAGTAATCAGCGGTGATAATCAAACAGAATCACTGTGGACTAATCAGCAGTGAAAATCAAACAGAATCACCTCTGACTAACCAATTGCCACCCAAGCCTTTTCCGCTACTTTTTTGTTTACAAGTTTAACCACTTCAATACAGAGCACTTATACCCCCCTCCTGCCCAGGCCAATTCTAAGCACTGTCGCACTTTGAATGACAATTGCGCGGTCATGCTTCACTGTACCCAAACTAAATTTTTAGCATTTTGCTCCCACAAATAGAGATTTCTTTTGGTGGTATTTGATCACTTCTAGGGTTTTTATTTTCTGCTAAACAAATAAAAAAAAGACGGAAAATTTAGAAAAAATATCATTTTTTTTTGTTTCTGTTACAAAACTTTGTAAATAAGTAAGTTTTTTCTTCACTGATGGGCACTGATGGGGCTGCACTGACGAGCACTGATAAGGCGCCACTGATGGGCACTAATATACGGCACTGATATGCAGCACTTATGGGTACACATAGGTGGAACTGGTGGACACTGATAGGCGGCACGGATGGGCACTGATAGGTGGCACGAATGGGCATAGATGGGCACTGATAGGTGGCACTGATGTACACTAATAAACAACGATCGCCGCGATGCGCGTACCAGGGGGCACGCAGTGGCTTAATATCCTGGCGACGTCATGTGACGTCCAGTCAGGATATTGAAACCACTTTGCCGCCGTCATTTTGCTATATGGCGGGCGGCAAGTGGTTAAATCATTTTTTTTTGCTAGAAAATTACTTAGAGCCCCCAAACATTATTTGCTTTTTTTTAGCAGAGGCCCTAGGGAATAAAATGGCGATCGTTGTAATTTTTTATGTCACACGGTATTTGCACAGCGTTTTTTAAAATGCAATTTTTTTGGGGGGAAAAAATACACTTTAATGAATCAAAAAAAATCAAAACACAATATTTACCCCAATTTCTTTGTAAAATATGAAAGATGATGTTAAGCCGAGTAAACAGATACCTAACATGTCAAACATTAAAATTGCGCACGCTGGTGGAATGGAGGAGATCTAGTGCTAGAATTATTGCTCTCGCTCAGACGTTCGTGGCGATACCTCACATGTGTCGTGTGAACCTCGTTCAGATATGCGCGTGCGACTTACGTAAGCAATCGCTTTTACGCGCAAGAATGGAGGGATGGGGACGCTTTAAAAAATGTTTTTTTATTTTTCATTTTTACACTGTCCCTTTAATTTTCTTTTATCCCTATTACAAGGAAAGTATAAGGATGACAGGTCCTCTTTATGGAGAGATCAGGGGTCAATAAGACCCCAAATATCTTTTTCACCTTTAATAGCAAAAGGTTTAAAAAAAAGAAAATGTATTGCTGTTTTGCTTTGAAAAAATAAATAAAATAGTTTACGTCCATCCTAGACAGGAAGTGACGTCATGATGTCGCTCCAGTCCTCCAAGGCCATAGAGGCGATCAGAGACAATCTGTTCGCCTCTCTGACCAGGCAGACGCATCATTGGATCGTTTCTCGGGCCACTTGGACCGCTTTCATGAGAAAGCCAGCCGCCGGCTGAAAAACAATATATACCAGGGCACTTTGTCTAGTCAGTCTCTCTCTAGCACTTGATCTAGTCAGTCCCTCTCTAGTTCTTGATCTAGTCAGTCTCTTTCAGGCACATGAGCTAGGCAGTCTCTCCAACACTTGATCTAGTCAGTCTCTCTCTAGAACTTGATCTAGTCAGTCCCTCTCTAGTTCTTGATCTAGTCAGTCTCTTTCAGGCACATGAGCTAGGCAGTCTCTCCAACACTTGATCTAGTCAGTCTCTCTCTAGAACTTGATCTAGTCACTCTCTCTCTCGCACTTAATCTAGACTGTCTCTCTCTCTAGCACTTGATCTAGTCAGTCCCTCTCGAGCACTTGATCTAGTCAGTCCCTCTCTAGCACTTGATCTAGTCAGTCCCTCTCTAGCACTTGATCTAGTCAGTCTCTCTCTCTAGTTCTTGAACTAGTCAGTCTCTCTCTAGTTCTTGATCTAGTCAGTCTCTCGCTAGTTCTTGATCTAGTCAGTCTCTCTCTAGTTCTTGAACTAGTCAGTCTCTCTCAGGCACATGATCTAGGCAGTCTCTCCAACACTTGATCTAGTCACTCTCTCTCTAGAACTTGATCTAGTCAGTCTCTCTCCAGCACTTTTTCTAGTCTGTCTCTCTCTAGCACTTGATCTAGTCAGTCTCTCTCTAGCTCCTGATCTAGTCTGTCTCTCTCTAGTTTTTGATCTAGTCAGTCTCTCTTGGATACATGATCTAGGCAGTCTCTCTAACACTTGATCTAGTCAGTCTCTCTAGAACTTTATCTAGTCAATCTCTCTCTCTCTAGCACTTGATCTAGTCAGTCTCCCTCTAGTTCTTGATCTAGTCAGTCTCTTTCAGGCACATGATCTAGGCAGTCTTTCCAACACTTGATCTAGTCAGTCTCTCTCTAGAACTTGATCTAGTCAGTCTCTCTACAGCACTTGGTCTAGTCACTCTCTCTCTCTAGCACTTGATCTAGTCACTCTCTATCACTTGATCTAGTCAGTCTCTCTCTAGTTCTTGATCTAGTCAGTCTCTCTCTAGTTCTTGATCTAGTCACTCTCTCTCTAGAACTTGGTCCAGTCAATCTCTCTCTAGCACTTGGTCCAGTCAATCTCTCTCTAGCACTTGATCTAGTCAGTCCCTCTCTAGTTCTTGATCTAGTCAGTGTTTCTCTAGCACTTGATCTAGTCAGTCTCTCTCTAGTTCCTGATCTAGTCTGTCTCTCTCTAGTTTTTGATCTAGTCAGTCTCTCTTGGACACATGATCTAGGCAGTCTCTCCAACACTTGATCTAGTCAGTCTCTCTAGAACTTTATCTAGTCACTCTCTCTCTCTAGCACTTGATCTAGTATGTCTCTCTCTAGCACTTGATCTAGTCTGTCTCTCTCTAGCACTTGATCTAATCTGTCTCTCTCTAGCACTTGATCTAGTCAGTCTCTCTCTAGTTCTTGATCTAATCAGTCTCTCTCCAGCACTTAATCTAGTCAGTCTCTCTCTAGCACTTGGTCTAGTCACTCTCTCTCTAGTATTTTATCTAGTCTGTCTCTCTCTCTCTCTTGTTCTTTACCTAGTCACTCTCTCTCTCTCTCTCTCTCTCTATAGCACTTGATCTAGTCAGTCTCTCTCTAGTTCTTTATCTAGTCAGTCTCTCTCTCTCTACTTCTTTATCTAGTCAGTCTCTCTCTCTAGTTCTTTATCTAGTCAGTCTCTCTCTCTAGTTCTTGATCTAGTCAGTCTCTCTCTCTCTCTCTTGAGTCTCTCTCTCTCTAGTTCTTGATCTAGTCAGTCTCTCTCTCTCTAGTTCTTTATCTAGTCAGTCTCTCTCTCTAGTTCTTTATCTAGTCAGTCTCTCTCTCTCTCTAGTTCTTTATCTAGTCAGTCTCTCTCTCTAGTTCTTGATCTAGTCAGTCTCTCTCTCTAGTTCTTGATCTAGTCAGTCTCTCTCTCTAGCTAGTTCTTTATCTAGTCTCTCTCTCTCTCTATCTAGTCAGTCTCTCTCTCTCTCTAGTTCTTTATCTAGTCAGTCTCTCTCTCTAGTTCTTGATCTAGTAGTCTCTCTCTCTCTCTCTCTCTCTAGTTCTTTATCTAGTCAGTCTCTCTCTCTAGTTCTTTATCTAGTCAGTCTCTCTCTCTAGTTCCTTATCTAGTCAGTCTCTCTCTCTCTAGTTCTTTATCTAGTCAGTCTCTCTCTCTCTCTCTAGTTCTTTTATCTAGTCAGTCTCTCTCTCTCTCTAGTTCTTCTTTATCTAGTCAGTTCTTTATCTCTCTCTCTCTAGTCAGTCTAGTTCTTATCTAGTCAGTCTCTCTCTCTAGTTCTTTATCTAGTCAGTCTCTCTCTCTAGTTCTTTATCTAGTCAGTCTCTCTCTCTAGTTCTTGATCTAGCCAGTCTCTCTCTCTAGTTCTCAGTCTCTCTCTCTAGTTCTTTATCTAGTCAATCTCTCTCTCTAGTTCTTTATCTAGTCAGTCTCTCTCTCTAGTTCTTTATCTAGTCAGTCTCTCTCTCTAGTTCTTTATCTAGTCAGTCTCTCTCTATCTAGTCAGTCTCTCTCTCTCTAGTTTTTTATCTAGTCAGTCTCTCTCTAGTTCTTTATCTAGTCAGTCTCTCTCTCTAGTTCCTTATCTAGTCAGTCTCTCTCTCTAGTTCCTTATCTAGTCAGTCTCTCTCTCTAGTTCTTTATCTAGTCATTCTCTCTCTCTCTAGTTCTTTATCTAGTCACTCTCTCTCTCTAGTTCTTGATCTAGTCAGTCTCTCTCTCTAGTTCCTTATCTAGTCAGTCTCTCTCTCTAGTTCTTTATCTAGTCAGTCTCTCTCTCTAGTTCTTTATCTAGTCAGTCTCTCTCTCTAGTTCTTTATCTAGTCAGTCTCTCTCTCTAGTTCTTTATCTAGTCAGTCTCTCTCTCTAGTTCTTTATCTAGTCAGTCTCTCTCTCTAGTTCTTTATCTAGTCAGTCTCTCTCTCTAGTTCTTTATCTAGTCAGTCTCTCTCTCTCTCTCTAGTTCCTTATCTAGTCAGTCTCTCTCTCTAGTTCCTTATCTAGTCAGTCTCTCTCTCTAGTTCTTTTATCTAGTCAGTCTCTCTCTCTAGTTCTTTATCTAGTCAGTCTCTCTCTCTAGTTCTCTCTCTCTCTCTCTAGTTCTTTATCTAGTCAGTCTCTCTCTCTAGTTCTTTATCTAGTCAGTCTCTCTCTCTAGTTCTTTATCTAGTCAGTCTCTCTCTCTATCTAGTTCTTTATCTAGTCAGTCTCTCTCTCTAGTTCTTTATCTAGTCAGTCTCTCTCTCTAGTTCTTTATCTAGTCAGTCTCTCTCTCTAGTTCTTTATCTAGTCAGTCTCTCTCTCTAGTTCTTTATCTAGTCAGTCTCCCTCTCTAGTTCTTTATCTAGTCAGTCTCTCTCTAGTTCTTTATCTAGTCAGTCTCTCTCTCTCTCTAGTTCTTTATCTAGTCAGTCTCTCTCTCTCTAGTTCTTTATCTAGTCAGTCTCTCTCTCTAGTTCTTTATCTAGTCAGTCTCTCTCTAGTTCTTTATCTAGTCAGTCTCTCTCTAGTTCTTTATCTAGTCAGTCTCTCTCTCTAGTTCTTTATCTAGTCAGTCTCTCTCTCTAGTTCTTTATCTAGTCAGTCTCTCTCTCTAGTTCTTTATCTAGTCAGTCTCTCTCTCTAGTTCTTTATCTAGTCAGTCTCTCTCTCTCTCTAGTTCTTTATCTAGTCAGTCTCTCTCTCTAGTTCTTTATCTAGTCAGTCTCTCTCTCTCTAGTTCTTTATCTAGTCAGTCTCTCTCTCTCTAGTTCTTTATCTAGTCAGTCTCTCTCTCTCTAGTTCTTTATCTAGTCAGTCTCTCTCTCTCTAGTTCTTTATCTAGTCAGTCTCTCTCTCTAGTTCTTTATCTAGTCAGTCTCTCTCTAGTTCTTTATCTAGTCAGTCTCTCTCTCTCTAGTCAGTCTCTCTCTCTAGTTCTTTATCTAGTCAGTCTCTCTCTCTAGTTCTTTATCTAGTCAGTCTCTCTCTCTAGTTCTTTATCTAGTCAGTCTCTCTCTCTCTCTAGTTCTTTATCTAGTCAGTCTCTCTCTCTAGTTCTTTATCTAGTCAGTCTCTCTCTCTCTAGTTCTTTATCTAGTCAGTCTCTCTCTCTAGTTCTTTATCTAGTCAGTCTCTCTCTCTAGTTCTTTATCTAGTCAGTCTCTCTCTCTAGTTCTTTATCTAGTCAGTCTCTCTCTCTAGTTCTTTATCTAGTCAGTCTCTCTCTCTCTAGTTCTTTATCTAGTCAGTCTCTCTCTCTCTAGTTCTTTATCTAGTCAGTCTCTCTCTCTCTAGTCTAGTCAGTCTCTCTCTCTCTAGTTCTTTATCTAGTCAGTCTCCCTCTCTAGTTCTTTATCTAGTCAGTCTCTCTCTCTAGTTCTTTATCTAGTCAGTCTCTCTCTCTAGTTCTTTATCTAGTCAGTCTCTCTCTCTCTAGTTCTTTATCTAGTCAGTCTCTCTCTCTCTAGTTCTTTATCTAGTCAGTCTCTCTCTCTAGTTCTTTATCTAGTCAGTCTCTCTCTCTCTAGTCAGTCTCTCTCTCTCTAGTTCTTTATCTAGTCAGTCTCTCTCTCTAGTTCTTTATCTAGTCAGTCTCTCTCTCTAGTTCTTTATCTAGTCAGTCTCTCTCTAGTTCTTTATCTAGTCAGTCTCTCTCTCTCTAGTTCTTTATCTAGTCAGTCTCTCTCTCTCTCTAGTCTCTCTCTCTCTAGTTCTTTATCTAGTCAGTCTCTCTCTCTCTAGTTCTATCTCTCTCTCTCTCTAGTTCTTTATCTAGTCAGTCTCTCTCTCTAGTTCTTTATCTAGTCAGTCTCTCTCTAGTTCTTTATCTAGTCAGTCTCTCTCTCTCTATCTTTATCTAGTCAGTCTCTCTCTCTAGTTCTTTATCTAGTCAGTCTCTCTCTCTAGTTCTTTATCTAGTCAGTCTCTCTCTCTAGTTCTTTATCTAGTCAGTCTCTCTCTCTCTAGTTCTTTATCTAGTCAGTCTCTCTCTCTAGTTCTTTATCTAGTCAGTCTCCCTCTCTAGTTCTTTATCTAGTCAGTCTCTCTCTCTAGTTCTTTATCTAGTCAGTCTCTCTCTCTAGTTCTTTATCTAGTCAGTCTCTCTCTCTAGTTCTTTATCTAGTCAGTCTCTCTCTCTAGTTCTTTATCTAGTCAGTCTCTCTCTCTCTAGTTCTTTATCTAGTCAGTCTCTCTCTCTAGTTCTTTATCTAGTCAGTCTCTCTCTCTAGTTCTTTATCTAGTCAGTCTCTCTCTCTATCTTTATCTAGTCAGTCTCTCTCTCTAGTTCTTTATCTAGTCAGTCTCTCTCTCTAGTTCTTTATCTAGTCAGTCTCTCTCTCTAGTTCTCTAGTTCTCTCTCTCTAGTTCTTTATCTAGTCAGTCTCTCTCTCTCTAGTTCTTTATCTAGTCAGTCTCTCTCTCTCTAGTTCTTTATCTAGTCAGTCTCTCTCTCTCTATCTAGTCAGTCTCTCTCTCTAGTTCTTTATCTAGTCAGTCTCTCTCTCTCTAGTTCTTTATCTAGTCAGTCTCTCTCTCTAGTTCTTTATCTAGTCAGTCTCTCTCTCTAGTTCTTTATCTAGTCAGTCTCTCTCTCTAGTTCTTTATCTAGACAGTCTCTCTCTCTAGTTCTTTATCTAGTCAGTCTCTCTCTCTAGTTCTTTATCTAGTCAGTCTCTCTCTCTCTAGTTCTTTATCTAGTCAGTCTCTCTCTCTCTAGTTCTTTATCTAGTCAGTCTCTCTCTCTCTAGTTCTTTATCTAGTCAGTCTCTCTCTCTAGTTCTTTATCTAGTCAGTCTCTCTCTCTCTAGTTCTTTATCTAGTCAGTCTCTCTCTCTAGTTCTTTATCTAGTCAGTCTCTCTCTCTCTAGTTCTTTATCTAGTCAGTCTCTCTCTAGTTCTTTATCTAGTCAGTCTCTCTCTCTAGTTCTTTATCTAGTCAGTCTCTCTCTCTAGTTCTTTATCTAGTCAGTCTCTCTCTCTCTAGTTCTTTATCTAGTCAGTCTCTCTCTCTCTAGTTCTTTATCTAGTCAGTCTCTCTCTCTAGTTCTTTATCTAGTCAGTCCCTCTCTAGTTCTTTATCTAGTCAGTCTCTCTCTCTAGTTCCTTATCTAGTCAGTCTCTCTCTCTCTAGTCAGTCTCTCTCTCTAGTTCTTTATCTAGTCAGTCTCTCTCTCTAGTTCTTTATCTAGTCAGTCTCTCTCTCTAGTTCTTTATCTAGTCAGTCTCTCTCTCTAGTTCTTTATCTAGTCAGTCTCTCTCTCTAGTTCCTTATCTAGTCAGTCTCTCTCTCTAGTTCTTGATCTAGTCAGTCTCTCTCTCTAGTTCTTGATCTAGTCAGTCTCTCTCTCTATCTAGTTCTTTATCTAGTCAGTCTCTCTCTCTAGTTCTTTATCTAGTCAGTCTCTCTCTCTAGTTCTTTATCTAGTCAGTCTCTCTCTCTAGTTCTTTATCTAGTCAGTCTCTCTCTCTAGTTCTCTCTCTAGATCTAGTCAGTCTCTCTCTCTAGTTCTTGATCTAGTCAGTCTCTCTCTCTAGTTCTTGATCTAGTCAGTCTCTCTCTCTAGTTCTTGATCTAGTCAGTCTCTCTCTCTAGTTCTTGATCTAGTCAGTCTCTCTCTCTAGTTCTTGATCTAGTCAGTCTCTCTCTCTAGTTCTTGATCTAGTCAGTCTCTCTATCTAGTTCTTGATCTAGTCAGTCTCTCTCTCTAGTTCTTGATCTAGTCAGTCTCTCTCTAGCACTCATCCTAGCCAGTCTTTTCGGCACTTGATCCACACCTCTGTAAATCTCTGACCAAGCACACTTTTAGAAACCTCTTCTCAATCACCCCTCGATAAACATGTGTACTGTACCCATCAGACGAGCACCAGGGTAAGAGAAAGACGATCGTCTGTCAAATATAAATATTCAGCACTAGATTGAGAATAAAACAGGCTGCTGCCTATTGGCTCCAATCTTCACGGTGGCATTCCTCCGGTGTACTAAGCTCCTGTACTAGCTATTATACACCTATGATCATCACCGCCATCCCTACTTTCCAGATGTGATAATGCATGCCTGTATGTCCTCAAGGATGCACAGGATCCTACGACCCGAGGCTGTAGTCCTACACAGGGGCCCGGCTACACAGCGATTGACTTGCGTCAGGGAAAGTGGTGGAGACGTACCAACAACTAATAGTATTCTGTTTATTGATTGCTAAAATATTATATATGGTAACAATTCTAAAACTGTTGCAAGAAATAAAATAAAAGCCATAAATCTGATGGGAGTAGATTGTCATATTTGTTTTCCTTTTTTTGCTTTCGGAGATCACCCTGGAATGGTTGTGATTAATTCTGACACGTCAAGGTGTCACAAAAGATTTTCTCACGGTTAATTAGACTCGGTGAGAGAGTCAGATGTTATCATTAACTATTTATATGGGGGGGTGGGGGGGGGCGTGGGATGGGACACCGCCAGCCAATGACATGGGACAGATGACACCACATACTGTATTTCTAGGTATTTTCCCTCCTTTTTTTAGTTCTTCAGTAAAAACCCCCCAGTGGTGTCATGTCTGTCCCTCCGACTCTTGCTCCTTTCTTTAGGACTTTGTGTGACTTGACGTCAGGGCTGGGCTCAGCCCTTCCTTCTCAGAGCTGGCCGCTCAGCTGTCGGCTAATTGCCAGCTCCCTTCTCTCCACAGTTTCTCAGCTGCTGATGATATCCTGCTCGTCAGTCCTGCCTACTTAAAGTGATTGTAAAGGTAAAAATGTTGAGTGGACCCGATCCTGGTCTTCTGGGGTCCCTCCGCGGCTCCTCCCCAGATCTGATAGCGTTTCTCCAAGGGGGTTACCTTGCGGGCGCGCGTTTCCGAGTCCAGCATTCGGCATCCATAGAGGCCGAATGCAGGACTCGGCCCCCGCCCCCCGGCACTCACGTCATTGGATTTGATTGACAGCAGCGGGAGCCAATGGCTGCGCTGCTATCAATCTATCCAATCAACAGCCGAGAACCCCGGACAGAGAGACAGCGCGTCTCCGTGGGTCAAGTTCGAGGGGTCAGGTAAGTAAAACGGGGGGGGGGGGGGGCTGGGGGGACGGTCACTGACAGGTGTTTTTTCACCTTAATGCATAGGATGCATTAAGGTGAAAAAACACAAACCTTTACAACCCCTCTTAGCCATTCAGCCCGGAGGATCTCTGCCTTCACCTTGGTCAACATCACAGAGACTATCTCCTGCGATCCTGTTCAAGACTTGCTTGGCTGACATCCCTTCTGGATCCAGATCCTGCTTGCTGTTCCACTACATTGATCCCTGACTTTCTGGTTTGGCTGACTATCCATTCCGGTTACTGTATTTCGGCTATGTTTTGACTACGTTTGTTCTTTTTACTTTTATTAATAAACAAGTGTGATTTACCTGTACTTCTGTCTCGCCCTGATTTCATGGTTTCTGAACATTACCAGGAAATAAAATACCTTTCAAAGTTCCAAACTCCAATCACTGATCCCCGTAATCCGGTGTGCACACCACCCTTATCCCAACACAATAACATAAAATGGGGGGGGGGGGGGGGTAAAGGGGCTTTCTGAGGGCAGTTCATCGACATATTATGGGTCACCATAATCAAAGCCAATGTCCTATGACACCAAGACAAAAAATGATACAATGGTGGTCACCGGGAATAAATAACAGCAGAAAGATGTCCTTACTCTCTCCCATGGTATCAAAATAGGGTATTTTGATAACATGTTCTAATTAAAGTTGTCTCCTTTTGCTTCCTTTCCCTGTGACACCAAGTCTCCCAGATAGAAAGTAGAGGATGCCCTTCGGTTTGAACTGGACAATATGGAGAAAGGTTCATTAAATAGACCAGTGGTGGTCAATCTACTTGACCACCCAACATATTAAATTCAAAATACTAATAACGACTTACAAAGCCATCCACAACTCAGGCCCCGCCAACATCACTAACCTACAGTGGTGTGAAAAAGTGTTTGCCCCCTTCCTCATTTCCTGTTCCTTTGCATGTTTGTCACACTTAAGTGTTTCGGAACATCAAACCAATTTAAACAATAGTCAAGGACAACACCAGTAAACACAAAATGCAATTTGTAAATGAAGGTGTTTATTATTAAAGGTGAAAAAAAATCCAAACCATCATGGCCCTGTGTGAAAAAGTGATTGCCCCCCTTGTTAAAACATACTATAACTGTGGTTGTCCACACCTGAGTTCAATTTCTCTAGCCACACCCAGGCCTGATTATTGCCACACCTGTTCACAATCAAGGCATCACTTAAATAGGAGCTGCTTGACACAGTAAGGTCCACCAGAAGATCCTTAAAAGCTACACATCATGCCGAGACCCAAAGAAATTCAGGAACAATTGAGAAAGAAAGTAATTGAGATCTATCAGTCTGGAAAGGGTTATAAAGCCATTTCCAAAGCTTTGGGAATCCAGCGAACAACAGTGAGAGCCATTATCCACAAATGGCGAAGACATGGAACAGTGGTGAACCTTCCCAGGAGTGGCCGGCCGCCCAAAATTACCCCAAGAGCGCAGTGACGACTCATCCAAGAGGTCACAAAAGACCCCACAACAACGTCCAAGGAACTGCAGGCCTCACTTGCCTCAGTTAAGGTCAGCGTTCATGCCTCCACCATCAGGAAAAGACTGGGCAAAAATGGCCTGCATGGCAGAGTTCCAAGGAGAAAACCACTGCTGAGCAAAAAGAACATCAAAGCTCGTCTCAATTTCTCCACAACACATCTTGATGATCCCCAAGACTTTTGGGACAACATTCTGTGGACCGATGAGACAAAAGTGGAACTCTTTGGAAGGTGTGTGTCCAAGTATATCTGGCGTAGAAGGAACACTGCATTTCAGAAAAAGAACATTATACCAACAGTAAAATATGGTGGTGGTAGTGTGATGGTCTGGGGCTGTTTTGCTGCTTCAGGACCTGGAAGACTTGCCGTGATAAAAGGAACTATGAATTCTGCTGTCTACCAAGAGATCCTGAAGGAGAATGTCCGACCATCTGTTCGTGTACTCAAGCTGAAACGAACTTGGGTTCTGCAGCAGGACAATGATCCTAAACACACCAGCAAGTCCACCACCGAATGGCTGAAGAAAAACAAAATGAAGACTTTGGAGTGGCCTAGCCAAAGTCCAGACCTGAATCCTATTGAGATGTTGTGGTATGACCTTAAAAAGGCCGTTCATGCTCGAAAACCCTCTAATGTAACTGAATTAGGACAATTCTGTAAAGATGAGTGGGCCAAAATTCCTCCAGGACGCTGTAAAAGCCTCATTGCACGTTATCGCAAACGCTTGGTTGCAGTTGTTGTTGCTGCTAAGGGTGGCCCAACCAGTTATTAGGTTTAGGGGGCAATCACTTTTTCACACAGGGCCATGATGGTTTGATTTTTTTTCACCTTAAATAATAAACACCTTCATTTACAAATTGCATTTTGTGTTTACTTGTGTTGTCCTTGACTATTGTTTAAATTGGTTTGATGTTCCGAAACACTTAAGTGTGACAAACATGCAAAGGAACAGGAAATGAGGAAGGGGGCAAACACTTTTTCACACCACTGTATTCTCAAAACACCAGCCTAATCGTTCCTCCCAAGACCTCCTGCTCTCCAGCTCCGTCGTCGCCACACTCACCTCCAGGACTTCTCCAGAGCCTCTCCCATCCTATGGAACTCCCTACCCCAATCTAATTCCATTATGTCCTACTCTGTTAGCTTTTAGACGACCCCTGAAAACCCATTTCTACAAAGAAGCCTATCCTGCTCCCACCTAACAACTGTACCAGGGGCGGCCCGTCCATTGTGGGTGCACGGACGCCACCTCCCCAATCCACCGCCACCGCCCTCCCTATCCAATGCGCCCGGCCCCTTTCAGGACGTCGCTAGATAGGGTAAGTGCGGGGCTGGTAAACGACCGGGGGGGGGCGGGTGGCTGTGGGTGCATTGTTTGCAGCCCCAAACCCCCCCCCCCCCCAAATATACCACCAGCCAACACTGTCTATCACATACAATCCTAATAAAATACATTTGCGTTTGACAATTTGGAGAATTTCCAGGGGTATGAATACTTTTTCAAGGCACTGTAGGGGACTATTTCCGTACCTTTTCACATTCGCTGGTGGTACCCCGTAGTTTGATTGTGTTTTTGAAAAAAGAATTAGCCACATTTCTTGCATGTAGGGCAGCCCATTGAATTAAAATTTTCCTTTTTTGGGTGGGGTTCCCCTTTAAGGCTCACAATTGGGACCTGCGACCTTAAGAGGCTCTTTATGTTGAGCGATATTCGTCCCCGCCAGTTAGCACACCTTCACCTTCCTTGTAGCACCTCTCTCCCCTCCCCCGGGCTCGGCGAGCCTCAAATAACTCCAAGATCACACCATCTCCAATTAGTGATTCTGCTGATTGGTTGTGTAACGCTTACTCCGGAACCTTCCAGAACAGTCGTCTAGAATGTCGATCCCGATGGAAAACATATAGAGAATCATTTCAATCTCACCCCGCAGGAAACCATCGATTTCTGAGTTCTTCTGCTGTAAACAGGAAGTTCTTATGATTTGTTTGTAAAGTTTATAAACTGATTTTGTTACAATGTAGTTCTTTGTCCAAACAAAGGCTGGATACACGGAAACATGCACAGCACTGGCTGCAAGGCTCTGATTGGAGAGAGAGAGGAGGAGGGGGTGTGTCCCTCCTGTGCCAGCCAGTGTGCAGTGCCTGTAATCTCATCTCCCCAGACCTTTTGGTCTATTTCCAAGCATCAGCAGGTTTCGTAGTCCGGACTGCAGATGCTGGATTGGAAATATTTTCTTTTTTTATTCGTATTAACCACTTCAATTCCAGGCACTTTTACTCCTTAAAAAATGGCGTGGGGTCCCCCTCAAAATCCATACCAGACCCTTGAGGTCTGGGATGGATTTTAAGGGGAACCCCGGGCAAAAAAAAATGGCGTGGGGTCCCCCTCAAAATCCATACCAGACCCTTATCCGAACAGGCAACCTGGCAGGCCGCAGGAAAAGAGGGGGGACGAGAGCGCCCCCCCCCCTCCCTCCTGAACCATACCAGGCCACATGCCCTCAACATTGGGAGGGTGCTTTGGGGTCCCCCCCAAAGCACCTTGTCCCCATGTTGATGAGGACAAGGGCCTCTTCCCCACAACCCTTACCATTGGTTGTGGAGGTCTGCGGGCGGGGGGCTTATCGGAATCTGGAAGCCCCCTTTAACAAGGGGACCCCCAAATCCCGCCCCCCCCTGTGTGAAATGGTAAGGGGGTACTCAGTACCCCTACTATTTCACCAAAAAAGTGTAAAAAATTGTAAAAATTACAGGAGACGGTCTTTGACAATTCCTTTATTAAAATCTTCTTTCTTCTGGTCTTCCTTCTTCCTTTCTTCATCCTTCGGTTTCTTCATCTTCTCCTTCCGGCATCTTCTTCCATCTTCTTCTTCTTCCTCCGATCCGCTTCTTCTTGCTCTGGTCTTCTCGTCCGGCATCTTCTTCCACGACGTCGTTGTCTCTTCTGGGCCGCTCCGCGCAATGGGAGGCTCCCGCTGTGTGAGGCTTCACTGCGTCTGACAGGTCTTTTATAACGGAGGGCGGGGCCACCTGGTAACCCCGCCCCCTCTGACGCATGGGGACGTCATGGGGAATTCCCTATGGCTTTCCCCATGATGTCAGAGGGGAGCGGTGTCACCAGGTGGCCCCGCCCTCTGTTATAAAAGACCTGTCAGATGCAGCGAAGCCTCACACAGCGGGAGCCTCCCATTGCGCGGAGCGGCCCAGAAGAGACACCGACGCCATGGAAGAAGATGCCGGACGAGAAGACCAGAGCAAAAAGAAGCGGATCGGAGGAAGAAGAAGATGGAAGAAGATGCCGGAAGGGGAAGGTGAAGAAATTGAAGGATGAAGAAAGAAAGAAGGAAGACCAGAAGAAAGAAGATTTTAATAAAGGAATTGTCAAAGACCGTCTCCTGTCATTTTTACCACTTTTGTCACTTTTTTGGTGAAATGGTAGGGGTACTTTTGTACCCCCTTACCATTTCACACAGGGGGGGGGCCGGGATCTGGGGGTCCCATTGTTAAAGGGGGCTTCCAGATTCTGATAAGCCCCCGCCCGCAGACCCCCACAACCAATGGCCAGGGTTGTGGGGATGAGGCTCTTGTCCTCATCAACATGGGGACAAGGTGCTTTGGGGGGGACCCCAAAGCACCCTCCCAATGTTGAGGGCATGTGGCCTGGTACAGTTCAGGCGGGAGGGGGGGGCGCTCTCGTCCCCCCCTCTTTTCCTGCGGCCTGCCAGGTTGCATGCTCGGATAAAGGGTCTGGTATGGATTTTGAGGGGGACCCCACGCCATTTATTTTTTATTTTTTGGCCGACTTTTTTTTTATCAATGACTTTCAATGAATGACTGTTCTCTGTGTTACAGGAGCCGACAATTCATTAGCCGCGAGTGATTTTAAATAGCTTTTTTTCCTGCAAAAATGACACTTTGTGCAGGGACAGTTCTAAGCATGGGAAACATGTGCCCTTCACAGGCATACTATAGACACCCCCCAGGTACGAAATATTAAGGAATATTACACTTTTATTGTTTCACTTTAAGCATTATTAAAATCACTGCTCCTGAAAAAACGTCCGTTTTGAAAGAAAAAAATTTGCATTGATACATGTCCCCTGGGGCAGGACCCGGGTCCCCAAACACTTTTTATGACAATAACATGCATATTAGCCTTTAAAATTAGCACTTTTGATTTTGAACATTCGTATCCATTGTAATTAATAGGGTTCTAATGTTCGCACGAACTTTAGGTCCGTTCGCGGGTTCTGGTGCGAACCGAACCCGGGGGTGTTCGCTCTTCCCTAGTGCACACCCCAAAGCTTAAACACAGAGCAACAAAGGCAGTTGCTAGGGGTGTGCACACAAGGGGCACAATGCTTCGCAGTCATGGCAGAAATGATAGAGTCCAAAGTACATGTGAACGAGTCTTTCATTTTTACAAAACAATAAAAAATTATTTAAAAAAAAAATAAAAAATTTCTTAACCACTTAAGGACCAAGCCTATTTTTCAAACTTGGTGTTTACAAGTTAAAATAATTTTTTTTGCCACAAAATCACTTAGAACCCCAAAGAATATATATATATATATTTTTTTTTTTTTCAGGCACCCTAGAGAATAAAATGGCGGTCGTTGCAATACTTTATGTCACGCCGTATTTGCGCAGCAATCATACAAGTGCACTTGTTTGGGAATAATACACTTTTGTCTGTCCTTTTCCTGTCCTGGTGACAGCTGCCTCCCCCTTTTCTTGTCCTGGTGACAGCTGCCTCTCCCTTTTCCTGTCCTGATGACAGCTGCCTCTCCCTTTTCCTGTCCTGGTGACAGCTGCCTTCCCCTTTTTTTGTCCTGGTGACAGCTGCCTCTCCCTTTTCCTGTCCTGGTGACAGCTGCCTCCCCCTTTTCCTGTCCTGGTGACAGCTGCCTCCCCCTTTTCCTGTCCTGGTGACAGCTGCCTCCCCCTTTTCTTGTCCTGGTGACAGCTGCCTCTTCCTTTTCCTGTCCTGGTGACAGCTGCCTCCCCCTTTTCTTGTCCTGGTGACAGCTGCCTCTTCCTTTTCCTGTCCTGATGACAGCTGCCTCTCCTTTTTCCTGTCCTGGTGACAGCTGCCTCCCCCTTTTCCTGTCCTGGTGACAGCTGCCTCCCCCTTTTCTTGTCCTGGTGACAGCTGCCTCTTCCTTTTCCTGTCCTGGTGACAGCTGCTTCCCCTTTCCCTGTCCTGGTGACAACTACCTCCCCCTTTCCCTGTCCTGGTGACAGCTGCTTCTCCCTTTTCTGTCCCGGTGACAGCTACCTCCCCCCTTTTCCTGTCCTGGTGACACCTGCCTCCCCCTTTCTCTTTCCTGGTGACAGCTGCTTTCCCCTTTCCCTCTCCTGGTGACAGCTCTCTCCCCCTTTTCTTGTCCTGGTGACAGCTGTTTCCCCCTTTTCTTGTCCTGGTGACAGCTGCCTCCCCCTTTTCTTGTCCTGGTGACAGCTGCCTACCCCTTTTCTTGTCCTGGTGACAGCTACCTCCCCCCTTTTCCTGTCCTGATGACAGCTGTCTCCCCCTTTTCTTGTCCTGGTGTCACAGGGACAGGAAGTTAGAGAAAAACTCCCCAGGGGGGGTTACAGACTGAAATGAAAAACCTGATCAGATACGTATCCCCACTCTATCCAAAGCTACCAAGGAAAAAATATATTTGGCTAAAGTCGGGTTATAAATGTTTATTTGTAAAATCTAGATTTTATATTGATGATTTGAGGATCACTGTCAGTATAAAGATTGGGAAAATAACTAAAATGAACACAAACCATCAGAGTTCTTCTTTAAATTGATTTTGCTCTCTCCATCTACCTACAGATATAACAGGCCCCAATAAAACTCATCTTTCCCCATCTAGATATTGAGCCAATCTGTGTTGACACCTTTCCGAAGTCTGTATGTAGAAAAAGTTCTGCCTCCCCCCTCTGCTTCCAGTTCAGCGACAATGACAGCTGCATTTCAGAGGCCATTGGGGATGGAAGTAATGAAACGGATGTGTCACATGGAGAATGATTGACATCCTGGGTAAGTTCTTTCCCTCTCAAAGCTTTGACATGTCAGGAGCTGTCAAAGGCGAGCGAGCTGCCAAACACGCCGGGCAAATTCCTCTTGATGTCCTCTTCTGTGCCGTCTTTTTAGTTAGTCCTGGGCAAAACAACCTGTCAGCTCCGCTTAGGAGCCTCAGAGACACCTGAGGCCAAGTTCAGAGATACAACTTGAGGTTTGAAGTCTACCGTCACCTATGTGGAGGGATCTTCTCGGTCCAGGTAGCTGTACGTTTCACCTCGCCTGCACTGACACCGCGCGCTTTCTAGCTGTGAAACTTCTCATTGACCTCGTTTGGTAAAAAAAAAAAAGTTTTGAGCTGTAGCTGTCTGGGCCACAAATTTCACGTTCATGGGCAAATCAGAACTGAACCATCCAACAAGGCAACCTAGGCAAGAGCAGGCATGATGTGGAGGACCAAAGATGACACCTTAACTAGGGCCCCATTCTACCTTAATCCATTTTATGGGGGTCAGCCCTACTCTTCAGCCTTTAGAAGAAGTACTTAAAGTAGATGTCAAATTTAAATTCATGTACAAGTTTAGCACTGTAGCTGTCAGGGCCAAAAAATTCCAGTTCATGGGTCAACCAAAACTGGACCATCTACAAGGCAACCTAGGCAAGATCAGACTTTAGAAGAAGTACTTAAAGTAGATGTGAAATTTACTCCACTTAAATGTATATTCATGTAGAGTCTATTCAGCACTGTAGCTGTCTGGGCCAAAAATTTCCAGTTCATGGGTCAACCAGAAGTGGACCATCCACTGGACAACCTAGGCAAGAGCAGGCTTGTGGAGGACCAAAACTGACACCTTAACTAGGGCTTCATTCTACCTTAATCCATCTCTTGGGTCAACACTACTTTTCAGCCTTTAGAAGTACATAGATGTAAAAAATTACTCCACTCAAATTTAATTCATGTAGAATCAGTTCAGCACTGTAAGCTGTTTGGGCAAAAAAATTTCCAGTTCATGAGTCAACCAAAACTGGACCATCCATAGGGCAAGCAATGGGTCAACCAGAACTGGACCATCCAACAAGGCAACCTAGGCAAGAGCAGGCATGATGTGGAGGACCAAAGCTGACACCTTAACTAGGGCCCCATTCTACCTTAATCCATCTTATGGGGGTCAACCATACTTTTCAGCCTTTAGTAAAAGTACTTAAAGTAGATGTCAAATTTAAATTCATGTAGAAGTTCAGCACTGTAGCTGTCAGGGCCAAAAAATTCCAGTTCATGGGTCAACCAAAACTGGAGCATCTACAAGGCAACCTAGGCAAGATCAGACTTTAGAAAAAGGACTTAAAGTAGATGTGAAATTTACTTCACTTAAATGTATATTCATGTAGAGTCAATTCAGCACTGTAGCTGTCTAGGCCAAACATTTTCCAGTTCATGGGTCAACCAGAAGTAGACCATCCACAGGACAACCTAGGCAAAAGCAGGCATGTGGAGGACCAAAACTGACACCTTAACTAGGGCCCCATTCTACCTCAATCTATCTCTGGGGTCAACACTACTTTTCAGCCTTTAGAAGTACATAGATGTAAAAAATTACTCCACTCAAATTTAAATTCACGTAGAATCAGTTCAGCACTGTAGCTGCCAGGGCCTAAAATTTCCAGTTCATGGGTCAACCAAACTTGGACCATCTACAAGGCAACCCAGGCAAGATCAGGCATAATGTGGAGGGGCAAAGCTGACACCTTAACTAGGGCCCCATTCTACCTTAATCCATCTCTGGGGTCAACCCTACTTTTCAGCCTTTAGAAGAAGTACATAGATGTAGAAATGACTCACATTTATATTCGTGAGTCAATTCAGCACTGTAAGCTGTTTGGGCCAAACATTTCCAGTTCCTGAGTCAACCAAAACTGGACCATCCACAGGGCAAGCAATGGGTCAACCAGAACTGGACCATCCACAGGGCAATTAATGGGTCAACCAGAACTGGAGCATCCAACAAGGCAACCTAGGCAAGAGCAGGCATGATGTGGAGGACCAAAACTGACACCTTAACTAGGGCCCCATTCTACCTTAATCCATCGTATGGGATCAACCCTACTCTTCAGCCTTCAGAAGAAGTACTTAAAGTAGATGTAAAAATTTACTCCACTTAAATGTATATTCATGTAGAGTCAATTCAGCACTGTAGCTGTCTGTGCCAAACATTTTCCAGTTCATGGGTCAACCAGAAGTGGACCATCCACAGGACAACCTAGGCAAGAGCAGGCATGTGGAGGACCAAAGCTGACACCTTAACTAGGGCCCCATTCTACCTCAATCCATCTCTGGGGTCAACCCTACTTTTCAGCCTTTAGAAGAAGTACATAGATGTAAAAATGACTCACATTTATATTCACGTAGAGTCAATTCAGCACAATAAGCTGTCTGGGCCAAACATTTCCAGTTCATGAGTCAACCAGAACTGGACCATCCACAGGGAAATCCATGGGTCAACCAAAACTGGACCATCCACGGGGCAATCCATGGGTCAACCAGAACTGGACCAGGCATCCACGGGGAAATCCATGGGTCAACCAAAACTGGACCATCCACAGGACAACCTAGGCAAGAGCAGGCATGTGGAGGACCAAAGCTGACACCAGGGCCGTCCTAATATCACCATGGGCCCCTGGGCAAAGTAATGCCCTGGGGCCCCTACCAGTATGCCCCAATTTAGGCACCTACTCTCAAAAATTAAAGTTGATAGAATTAACCATATATTTATTAGTACTTATAGTACTTTAGTAAAATTGATTAAAAAAAAAAAAAAAAAAACATGCCATAAATCAAAGACTAATCAACACAAAGGGCACAGTACAAGGGGAAGGCAGAAGGGCACAGTACGGGAGGAGGGGGGTCGGGAAGGCACAGTCCAGGGGGGCACAGTACAGCGGGGAACAGGAGGGAGCATTAAATTGTCCAAAATGTCTTGGTATGCTGACGCCTTAAGAATTCCCTTCACTGGAACTAAGGGGCCAAACCCAACACCTGAAAAACAACCCCACACCATAATCCCCCCTCCACCAAATGATTTGGACCTGTGCACAAAGCAAGGTCCATAAAGACATGGAGGAGCGAGTTTGGGGTGGATAAACTTGACTGGCCTGCACGGAGTCCTGACCTCAGCCCCATAGAACACCTTTGGGATGAATTAGAGTGGAGACTGCGAGCCAGACCTTCTCATCCAACATCAGTGCCGGACCTCACAAATGCGCTTCTGGAAGAATGATAAAACACTCCCATAGACACCCTCTTAAACCTTGTGGACGGCCTTCCCAGAAGAGTTGAAGCTGTTATATCTGCAAAGGGCGGGCCAACTCAATATTGAACCCTACGGACTAAGACTTGGATGCCATTAAAGTTCATGTGCGTGTAATGGCAGGCGTCCCAATACTTCTAGTGTAATAATCTAGTGTAATGCTTCAAAATTTGCCAGGACTGCCCACTTCTGGCCTTGACCCCTCCACAAATAATGCACATTTGGTTGATACTGTGAAGCTGTGATCCCAGGACCAGCCATCAGGAAGACACTAAACCAAAATGCAGGACTTTTCCAGGGCAAATCTGGGACAGCTAGAATGTATGTAAGCTATTTAAGCAAGATGGAGCAGGCACTGCACAGTTCTTCTTGTGTCTGCAGCCTCATGTTCCATGACCCCGTGCTGTGCAACCTCCCTCTCTAGGTACCCCTTATTGGGCGGGTCCTCAGGATCAGGGAACACTGGTTCTGATTTTTTACATGCTTAGACTGAGGATTTGCCCCGAGGTTGAGCAAACTGGCATTCATAAGAGGTTAAATGCTACATTGTTGCCTGGTATATACAGTATCTCACAAAAGTAAGTACACCCCTCGCATTTTTGTAAATCTTTTCTTCTCTCTTTTCATGTGACAACACTGAAGAAATGACACTTGTCTACAATGTAAAGTAGTGAGTGTACAGCTTGTATAACAGTGTAAATTTGCCGTCCCATCCAAATAACTCAACACACAGCCATTAATGTCTAAACCGCTGGCAACAAAAGTGGGTGTACTCACTTCGTTTTGGATTGGCGCTAATTGTGAATTTTTAGGCAGTGTTCACCTCGGAAACCCAAAAGGGGAGATGCACAAAAATGATTCCGTGGCAATGCCATCTTTACGCACCTAAATTAAACATTTTAACGAGCGTATTACCCTTAGATAAGATAGCGAGCAGATTTTTATAAAGGCCTGCCAAAAAAAAAAGTGCTGACTCGACAAGTCCCGGCTGAGATCGAGATAATGGCGTCCTTAGAAAAAAAAAAAAATCAGCCGCCGCAGAAGCACACTTCCTAACACACATCACTGCTGACACCAATCCTGCCGATTAATCACCGTGAGACGTGTAGTCACAGCTGCCAGCTTCTTCTTGTCTCAACCAAACAGCTTAAGCACCTTTCCTCATTACCATAACAAACATCACGGCAAAAAAACGCGGGCAAGCGTCCAACGGGCGTCGGATGTCGACGTCACACCGCGTTGTGGCCTGCGCAAAAATAATGTTTGTCTTGTTTGACCGGCGTCTGTATTCCTGAAATCTCGGTTGTCTTTTTCTTCTGGTAGTAAAGTCTGGTGTGTCGTCCCTTTCCTAGCGCAACCCGCGCGACTCGCCGATTCGGGGAACTCCAATAAAACCAAAAGGAAAGCCAGATTCCAAGAAACTGTCCCACCAATCAGTTACCTTCTGCTAAAGGAAATAAGGACAATCCAAGTTCCTCTTCCGTAAACCTACATTCAAATTAAACTCCAGTTGTGTTGTGTAAGCACAATCCCTTCCCACATGTCCTCACCCGCCTGTCTATGGGAACCCCAACAGGGTATTTATAAATTCTCTCTACTGCACCCTAAAAACCAGATCCAGACCCCCAACACCTTCTTTTTACTTCCCAAATGCTTTCCTGTCCTTGTGACAGCTGCCCCCCCCCTTTTCCTGTCCTGGTGACAGCTGCCTCCCCTTTTCCTGTCCTGGTGACTGCTGCCTCCCCCTTTTCTTGTCCTGGTGACAGCTGCCTCCCCCTTTTCTTGTCCTGGGGACAGCTGCCTCCCCCTTTTCCTGTCCTGGTGACAGCTGCCTCCCCCTTTTCCTGTCCTGGTGACAGCTGCCTCCCCCTTGTCCTGTCCTGGTGACAGCTGCCCCCCCTTTTCCTGTCCTGGTGACAGCTGCCTCCCCCTTTGCTTGTCCTGGTGACAGCTGCCTCTCTCTTTTCCTGTCCTGGTGACAGCTGCCTCCCCTTTTCCTGTCCTGGTGACAGCTGCCTCCCCTTTTCCTGTCCTGGTGACAGCTGCCCCCCCTTTTCCTGTCCTGGTGACAGCTGCCCCCCCTTTTATTGTCCTGGTGACAGCTGCCTCTACCCTTGCCTGTCCTGGTGACAGCTGCATCTCTCTTTTCCTGTCCTGGTGACAGGTGCCTCCCCCTTTTCTTGTCCTGGTGACAGCTGCCTCCCCTTTTCCTGTCCTGGTGACAGCTGCCTCCCCCTTCTCCTGCCCTGGTGACAGCTGCCCCCCCTTTTATTGTCCTGGTGACAGCTGCCTCTACCCTTGCCTGTCCTGGTGACAGCTGCCCCCCCTCTTTTCCTGTCCTGGTGACAGCTGCCTCCCCCTTCTCCTGTCCTGGTGACAGCTGCCTCCCCATTTTCTTGTCCTGGTGACAGCTGCCTCTACCCTTTCCTGTCCTGGTGACAGCTGCATCTCTCTTTTCCTGTCCTGGTGACAGCTGCCTCCCCCTTTTCCTGTCCTGGTGACAGCTGCCCCCCGTTTTCCTGTCCTGGTGACAGCTGCCTCCCCTTTTCCTGTCCTGGTGACAGCTGCATCCCTCTTTTCCTGTCCTGGTGACAGCTGCCTCCCCCTTGCCTGTCCTGGTGACAGCTGCATCCCCCTTTTCCTGTCCTGGGGACAGCTGCCTCCCCCTTCTCCTGTCCTGGTGACAGCTGCCTCCCCTTTTCCTGTCCTGGTGACAGCTACCTCCCCTTTTCCTGTCCTGGTGACAGCTGCCTCCCCCTTTTCTTGTCCTGGGGACAGCTGCCTCCCCCTTTTCTTGTCCTGGGGACAGCTGCCTCACCCTTTTCCTGTCCTGGTGACAGCTGCCTCCCCTTTTCCTGTCCTGGTGACAGCTGCCTCCCCCTTCTCCTGTCCTGGTGACAGCTGCCCCCCCTTTTCCTGTCCTGGTGACAGCTGCCCCCCCTTTTATTGTCCTGGTGACAGCTGCCTCTACCCTTGCCTGTCCTGGTGACAGCTGCATCTCTCTTTTCCTGTCCTGGTGACAGGTGCCTCCCCCTTTTCTTGTCCTGGTGACAGCTGCCTCCCCTTTTCCTGTCCTGGTGACAGCTGCCTCCCCCTTCACCTGCCCTGGTGACAGCTGCCCCCCCTTTTATTGTCCTGGTGACAGCTGCCTCTACCCTTGCCTGTCCTGGTGACAGCTGCATCTCTCTTTTCCTGTCCTGGTGACAGCTGCCTCCCCCTTTTCTTGTCCTGGTGACAACTGCCTCCCCATTTTCTTGTCCTGATGACAGCTGCCTCTACCCTTGCCTGTCCCGGTGACAGCTGCATCTCTCTTTTCCTGTCCTGGTGACAGCTGCCTCCCCCTTTTCCTGTCCTGGTGACAGCTGCCCCCCGTTTTCTTGTCCTGGTGACAGCTGCCTCTACCCTTGCCTGTCCTGGTGACAGCTGCATCTCTCTTTTCCTGTCCTGGTGACAGCTGCCTCCCCCTTTTCCTGTCCTGGTGACAGCTGCCTCCCCCTTTTCTTGTCCTGGTGACAGCTGCCACCCCCTTTTCTTGTCCTGGGGACAGCTGCCTCCCCCTTCTCCTGTCCTGGTGACAGCTGCCTCCCCTTTTCCTGTCCTGGTGACAGCTGCCTCCCCCTTTTCCTGTCTTGGTGACAGCTGTCTCCCCCTTTTCTTGTCCTGGTGACAGCTGCCTCCCCCTTTTTCTTGCCCTGGTGACAGCTTCCTCCTCCTTTTCCTGTCCTGGTGACAGCTGTGTCCTCCTTTTCCTGTCCTGGTGACAGCAGCCTGTCTACGGGAACCCCATGAGGGTATTTATAAATTCTCACTATTGTTATACACACATCCGCCGTCGTGTGCCGTCCTTCAGCAGCAAGGTGGGAGTTAAATAGGGGCATAAAATCCCCCCCTTACCCGTGGAGTGGAGAGTAGGATCTGGCAACACCTCCCCACATGTCCTCACCCACCTTTCTATGGGAACCCCATGAGGGTATTTATAAATTCTCTCTACTGTTATACACACACCCCTGCGTGTGTCGACCTTCTGCAGCAAGGTGTAGTAGGGGCATCAACTCCTCCCCTTACCTGTCTATTGGGAAACCCCATGAGGGTATTTATAAATTCTCTCTACTGTTATACACACACCCCTGCATGTGTCATCCTTCTGCAGCAAGCTGAAGGTTTAGTAGGGGCATAAACTCCGCCCCTTACCCGTGGAGTGGAGAGTAGGACCTGGCAACACCTCCACACATGTATTCACCCACCTGTCTATTGGGAAACCCCATGAGGGTATTTATAAATTCTCTCTACTATTATACACACACACCACCAGCGTGTGCCATCCTTCCGCAGCAAGGTGGAAGTTAAATAGGGGCATAAACTCCGCCCCTTACCCGTGGAGTGGAGAGTAGGACCTGGCAACACCTCCACTAATGTATTCACCTGCCTGTCTATTGGGAACCCCCATGAGGGTATTTATAAATTCTCTCCAAAGGGCTAGGTGTGGCCCGAAAGATGTAAAAAATACCCAGGTCTGCTGTAGATGGTGGTATAGGCCACATCAGTGCTTATGGTAAGTACTTACTAGTAATGTAATAAGGAGAACTGTAACCTCCTAGCACCAAGGATGGGTCACTCACTGCAGTAAACCTAAGGGCATTGCAGGGGATGGCTGTCATTCTGCCTCATGCTCAGTGTAGTGTAGACCTGTGTCGATGGGTTTTTGAAGCTTGTTGTTTTTTTTACGAATCCCCGTTACATGCAACTAATATATGATGGAATCAGGTGGTTGTTATCCAACTTTAGGTTGCCCTTTCAAATGCAAATATCGGTCAAGGAAGTTCCTGATTGATGTCATTGCCAGTTATGAGAAGTCTTCAGTAACATAAAGAGGCCTACCAGTAACTTTTTATGTCTGCATAAAAAAATATGATATGATATATACTACGTGGCAAGGGGCGGACTGACAACTCATGGGGCCCCCAGGCAATCAGAGATTATGGGGCCACACAGTATACACACACACACAGTATACAATCACACAGTATACACATACATGTACACACAGTATACACAGACATGTTTCTATTGGCTGAGAAGGTACTGGAGAGGTGGGGCAGCTATAATCTCAGGATTTTTAGACTAAAAGGATGTCGGTAAGGGACATTTCAGAGACAGATTTTTACATACTGTCCCTGGTTTTACTGAGGCTGGCAACCCTGATGGGGCCCCCTAGTGGCCCAGGGCCCTCGGGCAGTGCCAGAGTGGCCAAATGGTCAGTCCGCCCCTGCTACGTGGATATTGTGTGGGGAAAAAAAGCTCCATCTTTGATCATTAAAAAGCCATCCTCAAGCTCTGGCCATTGACTTTGCCTAGGCTGAGATGACGACATCAGGCAGAAAGAAGCATTTCCTCATCCTTCTTCTTTGAGCTTGCAATGGGTGAGCAAAACAAACCAAAAAAAAAAAAAAACATCACGTGAACAAAGAATGTCACTGTTCCCCTCCCCGAAAAGGAAGGACTTTCCCTGAACCCCCAAGGTACAAGGCTCCTGACAGGGTCAGATCCACCTAGCTAAAAGACCTGGGGGACCAGGTGGCCAGCTAAAGCCAACCAACAAGTACTAGGTGAAAGGATTTCCCAAAGGGAGACCCAGGGGCGGGGGATGAAGGAACCGATGGGCCGCATATCCTCCTCCTAGACCTCAGGGAAGGCCTGAAGATCCAAACCCTACCATCTTGTGTAAGAAAAATTGCCCTGGTCTCAGCCAGAACACCTAGGCAACATGAGATGGTGCCGAAAAAAGATGTTGTGGACTAGGGCTCATGATCACAGTGGGGTCCCAGACCTATAGTGATATTAAGAGCACCCCTGGGTCACCACTCCCAGGGGGCACTTGACGCCGTGGGCTCTCTGCCTTCCCAGCTCATGGCCAAACCTGGTAGCACTGTCAGGAGGTACTAGGCTCTTCAGGTCCCTTCACACTAGGTAAGTACTACTGACATCCAGCTTACCCAGTGGGCCTTAATTCAGATTTCTTGCCACGGGCAAGGTCCTTCAGGACCCCCACCATACCAGCAGGGATATTATACAGCTGGACATTCCTGCTAAAAGGCCAAAATGAGGAAGGAGCACCTCTACTTGATGTTGAGAAGAACATATACTACATTTGATCTTAGCTACAAGACCCAGGCTGGGGAAGATTTTTTTTTTTTAAGCTCCTCAATGCTGTGTTTTGTTGAAACCCCATGCACATAAAGGGTACAGAATGGCTTAAGCTCCGAAGAGGAAGGGCCTCTTACCCTGAACCTCCCGGGGAGCAGGGCTCCTGACAGAGGCAAGGTACGCCATGGTCTACCAAGGCCAAAGCCATATGGACCCCACTCCTTAAGGACCAGCCGAGGCTTGTCCGCCAAGTACTTGGCGAGGGCCTCTACCGAAGAGAAACCCCTCCAGATGGAGAGAGAGGCAAAAGACCCAAAGGCCACAGAACCTTTCCGCCAACATCAGGGTGGGCCTCCCCGATGACCTGCGCCTTCTATCTCTGTGCAAAATGGGCTAGATCAGTGATAGCGAACCTTGGCACCCCAGATGTTTTGGAACTACATTTCCCATGACGTTCTTGCTCTCTACAGTGTAGTTGAGCATCATGGGAAATGTAGTTCCAAAACATCTAGAGTGCCAAGGTTCGCCATCACTGGGCTAGATGATGCTGGACACCCTCCAGCCAGGTCCGCCTTGATAGCATCATGTGCCCCTGGGCAAAGGAATGCTCTGAGGCCCCTACCAACCTTCCCTAATTTACGCACCTGCTCTCAAGAATTAAAGTATAAATAGTTGATAGAATTAAACATCTGTTCTTAGGTACTTTCAATATAATTGATTTTAAACAATAAGAAAACATGCTATAAATCAAAGACTAAGCAACACAAAGGGCACAGTACAGGGGGGAAGCAGAAGGGCACAGTACAGGAGGGGAAGCAGAAGGGCACAGTACAGGGGGGGAAGCAGAAGGGCACAGTACAGGAGGGGAAGCAGAAGGGTACAGTACAGGGGGGAAGCAGAAGGGCACAGTACAGGGGGGAAGCAGAAGGGCACAGTACAGGGGGGAAGCAGAAGGGCACAGTACAGGAGGGGAAGCAGAAGGGCACAGTACAGGGGGGAAGCAGAAGGGCACAGTACAGGGGGGAAAGCAGAAGGGCACAGTACAGGGGGGAAAGCAGAACGGCACAGTACAGGGGGGAAAGCAGAAGGGCACAGTACAGGGGGGGAAAGCAGAAGGGCACAGTAAAGGAGGGAAAGCAGAAGGGCACAGTAAAGGGGAGAAAGCAGAAGGGCACAATACAGGGGGGAAAGCAGAAGGGCACAGTACAGGGGGGGAAAGCAGAAGGGCACAGTACAGGGGGGGGAAGCAGAAGGGCACAGTACAGGGGGGAAAGCAGAAGGGCACAGTACAGGGGGGGGGAAAGCAGAAGGGCACAGTACAGGGGGGAAAAAAGAAGGGCACAGTACAGGGGGGGAAAGCAGAAGGGCACAGTACAGGGGGGAAAGCAGAAGGGCACAGTAAAGGGGGGAAAGCAGAAGGGCACAGTACAGGAGGGAAAGCAGAAGGGCACAGTACAGGGGGGAAAGCAGAAGGGCACAGTACAGGGGGGGAAGCAGAAGGGCACAGTACAGGGGGGGGGGGGGCAGAAGGGCACAGTACAGGGGGGGGGGCAGAAGGGCACAGTACAGGGGGGAAAGCAGAAGGGCACAGTACAGGGGGGAAATCAGAAGGGCACAGTACAGGGGGGGAAAGCAGAAGGGCACAGTACAGGGGGGTCAGGAGGGGACAAAACTGGTATCAAGAGGAGGGCATAGTACAGGTTCTGGCAGGGGCAGACTGACAACTCATGGGGCCCCCGGTAATAGGAGATTATGGGGCCACACAGTATATACACACACAGTATACAATGTACACACAGTATACACAGACATGTTTCTATTGGCTGAGAAGGTACTGGAGAGGTGGGGCAGCTATAATCTCGGGATTTTTAGACCAAAAGGATGTCGGTAAGGGACATTTCAGAGACAGATGTAAAAAAAACACCGATTTTTAAATACTGTCCCTGGTTTTACTAAGGCTGGCAACCCTGATGAGGCCCCCTAGTGGCCCGGGGCCCTCGGGCAGTGCCCGAGAGGCTGAATGGTCAGTCCAACCCTGGGTTCTGGGATACTTCCCGAGACACAGCCATCCCGGGACAGTTTAGTGATAGGTGTGACTATCCCAGCAAATCTATCCCAGCAAATCCGGGACAGTTGGCAAGTACGATGTAAAGCAAGATTATCATGGGGCCCCTATGCACCTGAGCCCATGCATTAAGACAGCCCTGCCTCCAGCCAGGAAATGAGGAGGTCTCTATCTGACTTGCTGCAGCTTCTCATTCACATTGTGAGAAGTTCACAGTGTGCAGTGAAATCAGAGGAAGCCAGTTCAGTACAAGAGAGGAGTCGGTACAACCGTGCAAGACTGAAGGTAAGGCCGGAGTTCCACTTTTAGTAGTAGATGACAGCAACGCCAGCAAAGTGTTCCAGGCACGCTTAGCATGTCACCCTTCTAGGGAGCGGTGGGGGGGCTAGCGTGTGCAACCTCAAAAAGAGGCTAACCCTGGACCGGCACGGGGGGGGGGGGGGGGACCCAGACCGGATGATGGCGTCCAGATGTTGGCACACTTTGGGACATTCCTGGAGATCCACTTTGATGGCAGAAGAAAACAGGAAGGAAGAGAACACAAAACAGACACAATGTATTCCGGCGGAGTATCCTACATTATCGGCTCGTGTTCTCCGAGTCGTCTGCGTCGCAGTGCCCCGCTCAGGATCTGAGTACGAGGTCATCCTTCATTCTCCAGCTGAGAGGAATATTGTCACCACGTGTGCGGTGACACCAGATCACAAGCGCTTGCGTTGTTTGCTGCCCTTGATCTGGAGGCAGAGACATGTGCCGGACACGTCCCCCCCGATGGAGAAGGGAAGCTTAATAATTTCTGGATAACAAATGTTTATTGTACCTGCCACATGTTCTGCTGCAAATGGAGGACAACCTTCTGGTGGGCAACTGGGATCCATGTTTCCCGAATATTATTACCACTGTTGTCCCATTACTATTATTACCGCCCCGACACACTACTACAATGCATGGCCAACGACCCATGTTGCAGCACCGCACAACGCATCATAGGCGTGCCCACATGGGGTCAACACTGAAGAAATGGCGGCACTCCAAGAGCCATCAAAATTCTTATTTAATAAACGAACATCCCAAGTGTTACAGACAGTTCGAATGGTAGACGCGTTTCACACACTAACAGGTGCGCTTATTCATTACTCTTACTCTTGGGATGTTCGTTTATTAACCACTAGAGATCCGCGCTATAGCCAAATGGCGGCTACAGCGTGGACCTGCCTTGCCGGGACTACGTCTGTTGACGTAGTCCCGTGCACGAGCGGCCTGTGTGCCCCCTGAAGGGGGCACGCGGCGTGCTCTGTGACCAGCGAGTCTATGAGACTCGCTGGATCACAGATCGGAGTAAGGGGTCGATCATGTGATGTCAACACAGCCGGTAATCGGCTATTTTTTCTCCTCTCGCTGTGCGAGGAGAAAAAAAAAGGAGATCACCGGCGGCAGTGAGAGGGACATTAGTCCCGATCACTGTGATGTGCCGCCAGCTCCTCAGTGCCCACCTGTGCCCCCTACAAGTGCCGCCTACCAGTGCCCACGAGCGCCACCTGTCAGTGCCCACCAGTGCCACCTGTCAGTGCCCACCAGTGCCACCTGTCAGTGCCCACTGTGCCACCTGTCAGTGCCCACAATCAGTGCCTGAACAGTGCTGCACATCAGTGCCACCTATAAGTGCCCATCAGTTTCACCTACCAGTGCCCATCAGTGCCACCTATCAGTGCCATCTATCAGTGCCCATCAGTGCCATCTATCAGTGGTACCTATCAGTGCCCATCCTTGCCACCCATCCGTGTCATCTTATCAGTGGCCATGAGTGCTGCCTTATCTGTGCCCATCAGTACCGACTTATCTGTGCCTATCAGTGCCGCCTTAACTGTGCCTATTAGTGCCCATCAATGCAGCCTATCAGTGCCCACCAGTGCAGCCTATCAGTGCCCACCAGTGCCGCCTCATCAGCGCATATCAATGAAGCAGAAAAAAATTACCTGTTTGCAAAATTTTATAACAAACTTTTAAACATGATTTTTATTTTGTTTTTAAATTTCATATTTTTTGTTTGTTTAGCAAAAAATAAAAATCCCATCTGTGATTAAATAGCACCAAAAGAAATCTCTATTTGTGGGGAAAAAATTATAAAAATGTCATTTGGGTACAGTTTTGTATGACCGCGCAATTGTCATTCAAAGTGCCACAGCGCTGAAAATTGGACTGGGCAGGAAGGGGGTTTAAGTGCCCGGTAAGCAAGAGGTTAAATAAGAATTTGGATGGCTCTTGGAGTGCAGCCATTTCTTCAGTGTTGATCGCAATGAGGAGGTGAGCCGAGGCGGGGAACCCGTAATATCATTAGGCTTCCTGCCTCACCTGGAGCAGCGAGTTCTTTGGTTTGGTGCGCACACGGGGTGCCAGGTGTGCCCGGGCACACCCTAATCACCCTGTACTGTTCAGATTCCCCCCCCCCCCTGCTGCCTGGCTGCAGAGAAAGGGACTGCCCACTTCTGGCCTCGACCCCCCAATACTTTTGACAATATAGTGTGTTTATATATATATATATACATGGGCGTCCGCAGGTAGGGGCAAGGGGGGGCAAGTCCCCCTCCTTGGAATCAGGGATCGGATCAGGAGTTTGTTCCCCACTTGGTCTTTATCCTGGCGCTGGCGGCCGGCCCTGTCCTCACCCAGAATGAAAACGGGTCTTGCCAGCTGTTGGCCATAATGGACATTCTACTGGCATGCAAGGTACCGTACTGAGCATTACACTGGGACATAGGGGCACTTGAGGGACTGCAGACAGGGCTAAGGGGTCCCTCTCTCTGGCCCCCTAATTACCCCTCTCTGTCTCCCCCTCTCTCTCTCACCCCACCCCTCTGTCTCTCTCTGTCACACTCCTCTTTCTCTGTAACCCCCCTCTGTCTCTCTCTGTTACCCCCCTCTGTCTCTTTCTGTCACCCCCTCTCTCTGTCACCCCCTTTCTATCTGTCACCCCCTCTGTCTCTCTCTGTCACCCCCTTTCTATCGGTCACCCCACTCTGCCTCTCTCTGACACCCCCTTTCTATCTGTCACCCCCCTCTGTCTCTCTCTGTCACCCCCCTCTGTCTCTCTCTGTCACCCCCCCTGTCTCTTTCTGTCACCCCCTCTCTCTGTCACCCCCTTTCTATCTGTCATCGCCCTCTGTCACTCTCTGTCACCCCCCTCTGTCTCTCTCTGTCACCCCCCCTGTCTCTTTCTGTCACCCCCTCTCTCTGTCACCCCCTTTCTATCTGTCACCCCCCTCTGTCACTCTCTGTCACCCCCCCGTCTCTTTCTGTCACCCCCCCTCTCTCTGTCACACCCTTTCTATCTGTCACCCCCTGTCTCTTTCTGTCTCCCTCTATGTCTCTTTCTGTCACCCCCTCTCTCTGTCACCCCCTCTCTCTGTCACCCCCTCTCTCTCTCTCTCTGTCACCTCTCTCTCTGTCACCCTCCACATGTCTGCAGTCTCTTACAGTCTCTTGGGCCATGTATGCAGTCTCTGGTCATCTCTTGTGCCATATCCGCAGTCTCTTACAGTCTCTTGAGCAATGTCTGCAGTCTCTTACAGTCTCTTGAGCCATGTCTGTAGTCTCTGACCATCTCCTGTACTACGTCTGCAGTCTCTGACCGTGATAATGACATTGTTGAAAAGGGCATGTGTGACCTTAAAATTATGCCCCCCCCCCCGAAAAAAGTTCTGCGGACGCCCATGTATATGTATATATATATATACAGTATATAAGGCACGGGGGCTGCAGAGGTCAGGAATTGCAACTAGACTTGCAGAAAAGTCTCAGGTAATGGGACCCATCGCAGGCCTCCTCCTCTCCTCCTCGCCTCCTCGCCCCCTCGCCCCCTCGCCTCCTCGCCCCTGATTGAGTTGTCAGAGATTATGAAAATTCCTCCTAACGAGGGCAGATCACTCTGCGACATCTGGCTAGACCAGGATTCCCACGCCGCCCCCCAGAGGACGACTCCTGTGGCTTCATGTACCGGGGAGGATACAGCGGGACGTGGAAGGTGACCTGGATTTGTGACACTTCACACGGCGATTACTACTCTGAGAAAAGGGACATCTGGTACTGGCTGAAGAGTCACAAACGCTTCGATAGCGCCAGGTAATGAGGGTACGGCGTCTTCTGCCTACGTTCCCAGAGGATGCCGCATGTCATGCCAGGAACTTCAACCCAGGCCTGAGAAATCTCCACAACGTGATGCCAAAATGCTGATGGCAAATATTCCCAGGACTCACGTATCGATCGATATAACCCATAGACAACGTAATTTTATCATCGGACAGACATCTGAAACTTAAGGTCATTCAATCATCTGGAGCCTCTCCAAGCTGTCCAGCCTTGGAACCCAAAAAGCGCGCGGCGTTAGAGAGCAGTGTCTTTTACGATCCCACTTTGATGGCTCAATACGCTGTCCTAGTCTGACAACGAACGATAAAACTTTTCCAGCACCTCCATTTATCCACCCATGTCCAAAAATATTCAGGGCAGTCCAGTGGTGGCCCGTCCATTAAGGGCGCATGGGCGCCGCCCCCCTCTATCATGCCACCACCCCAATATGAGTAATGGATTGATTCATACAAAGCATGAATCTATCCAAGGCCGCTGCGGCCACCCCCTATTCAGGCGTCTGGCCCCTTTCAGGACGCCGGGTGCGTGAATTACAGCGGCCAGGGTGTTTTTTGTTTTTTTTACGCACCTGATTAGAGCCGTAGCTTCTAATAGGCTTCACAATAGGGCGCAGGACTCAGGGCGCAGAGCATTGCGCTCGGAGCTCACCCGGGTGTGTTAGAAAGCAAATTAATATTTGCTTTTCTAACACTGAACCGCCTCTCCGCCAATCAGGAAGCACGGGGCTGAAAGGACAGGCGATCCTATTGGATGCCTGGCAGGAGGAAAGAAGAGACGCATGGCGGAAGCATGGAGGACACAGGAGCCGCTGCCTGACCCGCTGCCCATCCCACAGCTCGCCGCCGTCACCCACAGCCTGACCCGCCACCAAGATGGGGTAAGTGCCAGTCAGATAACGAACAGTAGCTGCATTTGATGGGAACAGTGGCTGCATTTCATGGGCACAGTGGCTACAATTGATGCCACATTGGCTGCATTTGATGGGCACAGTTGCTGCATTTGATGGTACAGTGGCTGCTTCTGATGGGCACAGTGGCTGCAATTGATGGCACAGCGGCTGCACCGGTTCAGACTGGTGGTGGTGGTGTAATGGTGTGGGGGATGTTTTCTTGGCACTCTTTGGGCCCCTTAGTACCAATTGAGCATGGTTTATACACCACGACCTACCTGAGTATTGTTGCTGACCATCTCCATCCCTTTATGACTACAGTGTCCCCATCTTCTGATGGCTCCTCCTAGCAGGATAATGCACCATGTCACAAAGCTCCAATCATCTCACCACTGGACAATGAGGTCACTGCACTCCAATGGCCTCCACACTCACCAGATCTCACCACTGGACAATGAGGTCACTGTACTCCAATGGCCTTTACACTCACCAGATCTCACCACTGGACAATGAGGTCACTGTACTCCAATGGCCTCCACACTCACCAGATCTCACCACTGGACAATGAGGTCACTGTACTCCAATGGCCTCCACACTCACCACATCTCACCACTGGACAATGAGGTCACTGTTCTCCAATGGCCTCCACACTCACCACATCTCATCCAATAGAGCACTTTTGGGATGTGGTGGAACGTGGAGATTGGCATCATGGATGTGCAGCCGACAAATCTACAGCAACTACGTGGTGCCATCATGTCATGGACCAAAATCTCTGAGGAACGTTTCCAACACCTGGTTGAATCTATGCCACCAAGAATGAAGGCAAAAAAGGGGGTCCAACCCGCTACTAGCAAGGGGGACCTAATAAAGGGTGTCCAACCCGCTACTAGCAAGGGGGGCCCAATAAAGGGGGTCCAACCCGCTACTAGCAAGGGGGACCTAATAAAGGGGGTCCAACCCGCTACTAGCAAGGGGGACCTAATAAAGGGGGTCCAACCCGCTACTAGCAAGGGGGACCTAATAAAGGGGGTACCAACCCGCTACTAGCAAGGGGGACCTAATAAAGGGGGTCCAACCTGCTACTAGCAAGGGGGACCTAATAAAGTGTCCGGTGAGTATCCATGGTGTGTAGTAGGATCAGAAGCCAAAACATTACATCCCTTCTGGGTATCCCGAAAAATTGGAGCCATTGGATGGCCATTGAACTCAACTTTTCTGGGCCTTCTAATGAAATTTGTCGAGTCACTGACGAATGTTTTTCCAGAATTTCTTGTTGTGTATGGCCACCTCCAGGGTCCCTCTCACATGTGTCTATGTAGTCATGCAATTGTCTTTTGTTTTGTTTTTTAACCTCACATTATGCAAAGTATGGTGGAAGCATTGGGAATAAGGACTTTCTAAGAAGCGGTTATATTCAAAACACATTCATTTGCATAGCAGAAGCAATTCTCTGTGTCTACCGTTCGTTGTAATGGGCTTGTCTACAGAGATACTGTCACCTGTCCATTCCAGGTAATGAGATAGTGTCTACTAATAGCCCATTTATACTCGTCCATCTGTGATCCCGAGATACAAGAGGAGTCCACCCTGAGTAGGCTCCACTGTCAGATGGTTTCGGAGCCTACCCAGGTAAATGATTCTGCCCACTTTTGGGGCACTATCGTACTTTTTTCCTGATTCTCCGTACTGTAAAAAAAAAAAACCCAAGCCCAGAGATTGAGAACCCCTCCATAAGGAATACAGGTGGCACCCCCGAAGTTCTTAAGGGATAAAAGATGAACAACTCTTGTATTTTGAGGAGCACCTAGTGCACAGGAAAAAGTCTTTTAAAAAATATTTATTGGTTAAGAGCATCAGATACATCCAACGTTTTCCAGGGGAGGAGCCCCCCTTGTTCTTAAGGGGCGTGAGAAATGGCTTGATAGAGACTAGTGGACCTTGTTTGTGAACAGGAATGGGCCATCCCCAAAGTTGGGAGCATGAAATTGTCCAAAATCTCTTGGTATGCTGACGCCTTGAGAGTTCCCTTCACTGGAACTAAGGGGCCAAGCCCAACCCCTGAAAAAACACCCCACACCACAATCCCCCCACACCATAATCCCCCCTCCACCAAATGATTTGGACCAGTACACAAAGCAAGGTCCATAAAGACAAGGCTGAGCGAGTTTGGGGTGGAGGAACTTGACTGGCCTGCATGGCATTTCTCAAGGTGGGTTTCCTGATGCTGACAACAGCAGATCATGGCCTGCTCCCATTATTATTATGGGAGCATGTCACGTGGGCTGGCGCAAGGGGGAGAGAGAACGCCAAAAGCCGGGCGGGGCTCACCCGACGCTTGGCGCCAAAATCCCCCGCCGCACAGCCATTGATGGATGTACACAAAGCGCCGGCGCCATGACGTCGACCCAGTCAACGTCATGCGCTCGGTGTGTGACGTCGATGCGCAGCGTGGTAGCAGCCCGGGCCCTCGGCTAATGGACAAAGAGGGAGGGGGCAGATCCAAGGTGCGCATCGCAGCTCCCAGATTGCCAGAAGGACCGCAAGCCCACCAAAGCAATGGTGGCCATCCTCCCAAGGAAAACTGCACCTGGCAGGAATGTGTAAATGATAATTTAGGAATATCTATGATCACGAATATACAGTATCTGTTGCATAGAAGGGAAAACCTAACCTATGTATGAACCCACAGTAATGTAGGGTTATAAAGCATACAGCGGAAACCTATCTGCCACAAAACTAAGTGTGCCAGAGTGGACCGTCTATGTGTGCATGCCTCCATCCCTAGTATCAATGTAAAAATGAAAAAGGGAATTTAAATGAGGCCTATGACAAAAAGTCAAGGTTACCTCCATCCCCGATTCTGGTTTATATTACGTTAGGAAGAATAAAAAAAAAAAAGAAGGGGGACACCCCAAAGTGGGCAGAAACATTAGGGGGAAAAAAAGTCAACCTCGGCTAGGGGCGGTGCATCTATAAAGGGCGCAGGAGCGCCGCCCCCCCTTCTCCTGTCACTCTCTATATACCATAGATAGATTCATGCATTGCATGAATCTATCTATGGTCGCTGCTGACACCCCCTATTCAGGTGTCCGGCCCCTTTTCGGTCACCGGGCGCCTGAATTACAGCGGTGGGGGTGTTTTTTTGGAAACGCCTGATTAGCGCCGTAGGCGCTAATAGGCGTCCAAAAAGGTGACAAGTGGGCGCAACGCTGTGCGTTCCTTGTCACTCAGCACTGATGTTAGCAAACCGAAGGAATTCGGTTTGCTAACGTTGTACTGCCCCTTAGCCAATCAGGAGCACAGGTCTGTGTTACCTGTGCCCTGATTGGCTGAAACGACAGGCGCTGTGATTATTATTACATAGCAGAGGATGAGAGGAGGAGCGGGCAGGAGAGGAAATGGAGGACACGATGCCGCCGTCACCCGAGACAAGGTAAGTGCAGGGCGGGGGGTACAGTGGCAGCTTCTTTGCAGGGACTGTTTTGATGGCAAAGTGGCTGTGTTTTGATGGGCAAAGTGGCTGTATTTTAAAGGGGCAAAGTGGCTGTGTTTTAAAGGGGCAAAGTGGCTGTGTTTTAAAGGGGCAAAGTGGCTGTGTTTTAAAGGGGCAAAGTGGCTGTGTTTTGATGGGCAAAGTGGCTGTGTTTTGATGGGCAAAGTGGCTGCGTTTTGATGGGCACAGTGGCTGCGTTTTGATGGGCACAGTGGCTGCGTTTTGATGGGCACAGTGGCTGCGTTTTGATGGGCACAGTGGCTGCGTTTTGATGGGCAAAGTGGCTGCGTTTTGATGGGCACAGTGGCTGCGTTTTGATGGGCAAAGTGGCTGCGTTTTGATGGGCAAAGTGGCTGCGTTTTGATGGGCACAGCGGCTGCGTTTTGATGGGCAAAGTGGCTGTATTTTAAAGGGGCAAAGTAGCTGCGTTTTGATGGGCACAGTGGCTGCGTTTTGATGGGCACAGCGGCTGCGTTTTGATGGGCACAGCGGCTGCGTTTTGATGGGCACAGTGGCTGCGTTTTGATGGGCACAGTGGCTGCGTTTTGATGGGCAAAGCGGCTGCGTTTTGATGGGCACAGTGGCTGCGTTTTAATGGGCACAGTGGCTGCGTTTTAATGGGCACAGTGGCTACGTTTTAATGGGCACAGTGGCTGCGTTTGGTACAGTGGCTGCATTTGATGGGCTTTTTTTTCCAGAATTTTTCAGTTTATTTGCGCCCCCCAAAAAATTTTGAGCACCAGCCGCCACTGACCTGGGCAGTAGAGCGCTCTCCACTGCCCAAAGGAGCACCAGGAGGGATGACAGGAACGGGGCCTCTCCACCTCAAAGTAGACCGGCCTTTTTCCGTCGAGGACTGGCAATCAATTTATAATAAAAAAAGAAAAGAGTCCTGAAAAATAACTGCAAAGCGCCGGCGCCGATACATTTCCGCAGGTTAAAGCAGCGCGGAGAGCCGGCCTCTACAGGGAAATAAATCTTTCAGAGGAGTGTAATCACTCTAATAAGTTAGTTAAAGCGATCTAGGTCTCCTCATTGTTGGGACCAGGGGTAGGTGAAGAGGGGGGGGCCACCCCAGCGAGGACGCATCGCGCCCTGACATATAACATGTCACATTGAATCTGGCCTCCTTCCCGAGGATGAGCTCGCTGTCCCGCGCTGTGGGGCATGTTTGCAATTCATGTTGCTCAGCTGTTCTGCCTATTACTTGCGCGTGAATGGGCGATCTCCGGGCCCTGGGGGGCTTCGCCTGTAGCTGTGCAGCTCGGGCCTTCAGGCAGATGTCTTAGCGAATTGCGCGTCTCGTAGCAAATCGCCTCAGACGGAGAAATCGGATTTTCCACTGCTGCAAAGCCATTATGAGAGAGCATTTCAGTGTGAGAGGCGTGCTCGCTGCTCGGGCATTAACGGGTAAAGGCTAGTGAAGCACGGCGAGGGGAGAGAATAACTCATCGAGAGGCTGGGGTGGAAGAGAGAGAGGAGACACTGATATACCCCCAACCCTCAGCAGGAAAAGCACAAAGTACCAACATAAAAACACAAAATATATCCGCAAAGGTTCTCAGTAATACCGGCGTTGCTATATCTCAGCCTTTCTAAACCTTTTTACCCAAGAGGAGCCACTGAAATACATTTCAGGTCTTGCAATTCATTGTGGCTCCGTGGAAAAAATGCCCCTTACATTGGTGGTCAGAATGCCATCCTTATAGACAGATAAAAAGATCATTGCTGTTATGCCAGGGGCTCTGTCAAATGGCTTTTGACCTGGAAATATACAGGAACCATCAGATAGGAGGTCAATAAGCAACAGTTCAAGGAGCCCCAACCAACCTCTGAAACTATGCAGGCCAGGAACCATCCGATAGGAGGTCAATCAGCCACAGCTCAAGTAGCCCCTACCAACCTCTGGAGCTATGCAAGAACCATCAGATAGGAGGTCCTTCAGCCACAGATCAGGGAACCCCCTACCAGCCTGTGGAACTATGCAGGAACCATCAGATAGGAGGTCCTTCAGCCACAGATCAGGGAACCCCCTACCAGCCTGTGGAACTATGCAAGAACCATCAGATAGGAGGTCCTTCAGCCACAGATCAGGGAACCCCCTACCAGCCTGTGGAACTATGCAGGAACCATCAGATAGGAGGTCAATCAGCCACAGCTCAAGTACCCCCTACCAACCTCTGGAGCTATGCAAGAACCATCAGATAGGAGGTCACTCAGCCACAGTGATGTAAGTAACTAAGTTAAAATAAACTGAGTTACCTAACGCAGTTACTTTAGAGGGTAACTAGTAATCTAACTGATTACTTTTCCCCTCATGGTAACGCAGTTCCCATTACTTTGGCTTAGTTACCCCAATTACATCTACCGCCACTAGATGGCAGTAGTATAATTCCGGTGTCCTGCCGAAAAAGTTCCCCCGCCGGATAAGGACCCCCTGTACTGCGCAGGCGCAGGGCTTGCGTAGTACGAAGGACTACGGAGCTTCCGAAAATTGCCGAACCTAAACAGCTCTGAGTGAACTCTACACTGCGCAGGCGCAGTTAACATGTAATTGTACGAGGCGATGCCGCACGCTCCCGATGCTCGTGCTACTCTGCAAGGGGCGTCTATCGTGTAAGTAAGGGGCGGGTCTAGTATTACTGTAACCAAGGGGCGCATTTATCATTATTGTTATATATCGAGCTCTGCCCATTAATTTACCATTCACCCTCTTCTGTAGCCATCCGCTCCTTACACAATATAATAATAATAGACCCGCCCCTTACACGCTACAACAGATCTGCCCCTTGGTTAGAGTAATAATAGAGCAGCCCCTTGGTTACAGTAATAATAGAGCAGCCCCTTGGTTTCATGATATATAACAATAATAATAAATACGCCCCTTGGTTACAGTAATACTAGACCCGCCCCTTAGTTACACGTATAGAATATTAAAAAAAAAAGTCAGTTACTTTGCTGCTTAACTAATTACTTTTCCAATGTAGTAACCGAGTTACTAACGCAATTACTTTTTGGGAGAAGTAATTTGTAACTTAACTAATTACTTTTTTAAAGTAAGATGACCAACACTGCTCAGCCACAGTTCAAGGAGCCCCAACCAATCTCTAAAACTATGCAGGCCAGGAACCATCCGATAGGAGGTCAATCAGCCACAGCTCAAGTAGCCCCTACCAACCTCTGGAGCTATGCAAGAACCATCACATAGGAGGTCAACTAGTCACAGATCCAGCAACCCCTACGAACCTCGGGAATTATGCAGAAACCATCAGGTAGCAGGTCCTTCAGCCACAGATCAGGGAACCCCTACCAGCCTGTGGAACTATGCAGGAACCATCAGATTGGAGGCCAATCAGCCACAGATCCAGGAAACCCTACCAACCTTTGGAATTATGCAGGAACTATCAGGTAGGGGGTCAAGCAGCCCCAGATCAAGCAACACCTACCAATCTCTGGAACTATGCAGGAATATTCAGATAGGTTAGCCAGCCACAGATCCAGGAACCCCTACCAACTTTAGGAATTAATCAGGAACCATCAGATAGGAGGTCAATCAGCCACAGATCAGGGAACCCCTGCCAACCTTTGGAATTATGCAGAAACCATCAAATAGGAGGACAGTCAGATACAGATCAGGGAACCCCTAACAGCCTGTGGAACTGTGCAGGAATTATCAGATAGCAGGCCTGTCAGTCACAAATCAGGGGACCCCTACCATACTATGGAACTATGCAGGAACCATCAGGCAGGAGGTCAGTCAGCCACAGGTCAAGAAACCCCTACCAACCTCTGGAACCATGCAGGAAAAATCAGATAGGAGGTCAATCAGCCACAGATCAGGGAAAACCCTACCAGCCTGTGGAACTATGCAGGAACCATCAGAAAGGAGGTCAATCAGCCACAGATTTTGGAAACCCTACCAACCTGTTGAAATATACAGGAGCCATCAGATAGGAGGTCAACCAGCCACAGATCCAGGAACCCCTACCAACCTTTGGAATTATGCAGGAACCTTCAGATAGGAGGTCAATCAGCCACAGATCAGGGAACCCCTAACAGCCTGTGGAACTGTGCAGGAATTATCAGATATCAGGTCTGTCAGTCACAAATCAGGGAACCTCTACCAACCTATGGAACTATGCAGGAACCATCAGGTAGGAGGTCAATCAGCCACAGGTCAGGGAACCTCTGGAGGAACCCTGGTTGAGAATGGCTGGTCTATCCACTAGTAGTTGTTCACATGCAACTGGACTTGTTTAGAATGTTGAAGACGTTTTGTGTTGCAGGAAAGAAATTCAGTCGATTCCCCCATCAACATAGACAGTGGTGACAGGGGAATCCCTCCCGCTGAGGCAACTGCTAGCAATACTCACATGTAAGACCCTGAAACTGATCTGCAGCACGGTGGCCAAGACCATACAGCGGTATAACAGGACAGGTTCCCCTCAGAACAGGCCTCACCATGGTCCACCAAAGAAGTTGAGGTCACGTGCTCAGCGTCATATGCAGAGGTTGTCTTTGGGAAATAGACGTATGAGTGCTGCCAGCATTGCTGCAGAGGTTGTAGGGGTGGGGGGGTCAGCCTGTCAGTGCTCAGACCATACGCCGCACACTGCATCAAATTGGTCTGCATGGCTGTCATCCCAGAAGGAAGCCTCTTCTAAAGATGATGCACAAGAAAGACCACAAACAGTTTGCTGAAGACAAGCAGACTAAGGACATGGATTACTGGAACCACGTCCTGTGGTCTGATGAGACCGAGATAAAGGTATTTGGTGTCAGATGGTGACAAGCGTGTGGGGGGGCAACCAGGTGAGGAGGACAAAGACAAGTGTGTCTTGTCTACAGTCAGGCATGGTGGTGGGAGTGTCATGGTGGGGGGAGTGTCATGGTGGGGGAGTGTCATGGTGGGGGGAGTGTCATGGTGGGGGGAGTGTCATGGTGGTGGGGGTGTCATGGTCTGGGGCTGCATGAGTGCTGCCGGCACTAGGGGGGCTACAGATCATTGAGGGAACCATGAATGCCAACATGTACTGTGACATACTGAAGCAGAGCATGATCCCCTCCCTTCAGAGACTGGGCCGCAGGGCAGTATTCCAACATGATAACCACCCCAAACACACCTCCAAGACCACCACTGCCTTGCTAAAGAAGCTGAGGGTAAAGGTGATGGACTGGCCAAGCATGTCTCCAGACCTAAACCCTATTGATCATCTGTGGGACATCCTCAAACGGAAGGTGGAGGAGCGCAAGGTCTCCAACATCCACCAGCTCCGTGATGTCGTCATGGAGGAGGGGAAGAGGACTCCAGTGCCAACCTGTGAAGCTCGGGTGAACTCCATGCCCAAGAGGGTTAAGGCAGTGCTGGAAAATAATGGTGGCCACACAAAATATTGACACTTTGGGCCCAATTTGGACATTTTCACTTAGGGGTGTACTGACTTTTGTTGCCAGCGGTTTAGACATTAATGGCTGTGTGTTGAGTTATTTTGATGGGCCCAATTTGGACATTTTCCCCTAGGAGTATACTTACTTTTGTGGGATACTGCATAATAATAATGACGGGGTGAGGGGACAGCCAGGCTGGGGAGGATAGAGCCAGGCTCTCTCTCACTTCCTGCAGCTTCTAATGCACGTTGTGAGAAGCTCACAGTGTGCAGTGAAATCAGAATAAGTCATTTCAGTCCAGGAGAGGAGACTGAAGGGAAGGCTAGAGTGCAGCTTTAATACCATCAGATGGTAATAGAAGTGAAAAAAAAAATCAAACAAATTAAAAATAATAAAACAAACGAAATGATAAAAAAAAAAAAAAGAATAGAAACCACCAGAGACTTAATGGAGCGGAATTGAGGCGTTGAAGTAGCAGATAATGATTGCGGGTGCGTTTATCTTGGCTCCATCTATAAATGAGGACGTCCTCTGGAAGGCGCTGTGTGATCTCTGATGGTATTAGCGCTCGTACAGAGGGCTCCTCCCGGGCGATCGCGGTCTGCTGGGGACAATAGGTGACCTAATTTCTGCTCAGTGACACTCCGAAGCATCTGCTGGGGTGTCCGTATTCTACGCGAGATGATGGAGAGCGCTGCGTGCAGGCACAGGATTGGCTGATTTCTCATCACTTCCTAAACATTTTTATTACATTTTTGCTTTTTTTGGCTACTTGATGATCTGTATTGACCTATGACCCTGGATTGTGTCTCAGCATTGTCCATTCTTTCTGAAAAGGAAGGTTTTCAAGACGTTTACAAATCACAGGCAGGAGAAATGTTCAGATCATAGGTAGAGGCCAGGGAAGGAAGTGTTCAGGTAGAGTCCTATCATAGGTAGAGGCCAGGGCAGGAGGTATTCAGGTAGAGTCCTATCATAGTTAGAGGCCAGGGCAGGAGGTGTTCAGGTAAAGACCTATCATAGGTAGAGGCCAGGGCAGGAGGTGTTCAGGTAGAGTCCTATGATAGGTAGAGGCCAGGGCAGGAGGTGTTCAGGTAGAGTCCTATCATAGGTAGAGGCCAGGGCAGGAGGTATTCAGGTAGAGTCCTATCATAGGTAGAGGCCAGGGCAGGAGGTATTCAGGTAGAATCCTATCATAGGTAGAGGCCAGGGAAGGAAGTGTTCAGGTAGAGTCCTATGATAGGTAGAGGCCAGGGCAGGAGGTGTCCAGGCAGAGTTCTATCATTGGTAGAGGCCAGGGCAGGAGGTATTCAGGCAGAGTCCTAGCATAGGTAGAGGCCAGGGCAGGAGGTATTCAGGTAGAGTCCTATTATAGGTAGAGGCCAGGGCAGGAGATATTCAGGAAGAGTCCTATCATAGGTAGAGGCCAGGGCAGGAGGTGCTCAGGTAGAGTCCTATCATAGATAGAGGCCTATCATAGGTAGAGGCCAGGGCAGGAGGTTTTCAGGTAAAGTCCTATCATAATAGAGGCCAGGGCAGGAGATATTCAGGTAGAGTCCTATCATAGGTAGAGGCCAGGGTAGGAGGTGCTCAGGTAGAGTCCTATCATAGATAGAGGCCTATCATAGGTAGAGGCCAGGGCAGGAGGTATTTAGGTAGAGTCCTATCATAGGTAGAGGCCAGGGCAGGAGGTGTTCAGGTAGAGTCCTATCATAGGTAGAGGCCAGGGCAGGAGGTGTTCAGGTAGAGTCCTATCATAGGTAGAGGCCAGGGCAGGAGGTATTCAGGTAGAGTCCTATCATAGGTAGAGGCCAGGGCAGGAAATATTCAGGTAGAGTCCTATCATAGGTAGAGGCCAGGGCAGGAGGTGTTCAGGTAGAGTCCTATCATAGGTAGAGGCCAGGGCAGGAGGTGTTCAGGTAGAGTCCTATCATAGGTAGAGGCCAGGGCAGGAGGTGTTCAGGTAGAGTCCTATCATAGGTAGAGGCCAGGGCAGGAGGTGTTCAGGCAGAGTCCTATCATAGGTAGAGGCCAGGGCAGGAGGTGTTCAGGTAGAGTCCTATTATAGGTAGAGGCCAGGGCAGGAGGTGTTCAGGCAGAGTCCTATCATAGGTAGAGGCCAGGGCAGGAGGTGTTCAGGTAGAGTCCTATCATAGGTAGAGGCCAGGGCAGGAGGTATTCAGGTAGAGTCCTATCATAGGTAGAGGCCAGGGCAGGAGGTGTTCAGGTAAAGTCCTATCATAGGTAGAGGCCAGGCAGGAGGTATTCAGGCAGAGTCCTATCATAGGTGGAGGCCAGGGCAGGAGGTGTTAAGGTAGAGTCCTATCATAGGTAGAGGCCAGGGCAGGAGGTATTCAGGTAGAGTCCTATCATAGGTGGAGGCCAGGGCAGGAGGTGTTCAGGTAGAGTCCTATCATAGGTGGAGGCCAGGGCAGGAGGTGTTCAGGTAGAGTCCTATCATAGGTAGAGGCCAGGCAGGAGGTATTCAGGCAGAGTCCTATCATAGGTGGAAGCCAGGGCAGGAGGTGTTCAGGTAGAGTCCTATCATAGGTAGAGGCCAGGGCAGGAGGTATTCAGGTAGAGTCCTATCATAGGTAGAGGCCAGGGCAGGAGGTGTTCAGGTAGAGTCCTATCATAGGTAGGGGCCAGGGCAGGAGGTGTTCAGGTAGAGTCCTATCATAGGTAGAGGCCAGGGCAGGAGGTATTCAGGTAGAGTCCTATCATAGGTAGAGGCCAGGGCAGGAGGTGTTCAGGTAGAATCCTATCATAGGTAGAGGCCAGGGCAGGAGGTGTTCAGGTAGAGTCCTATCATAGGTAGAGGCCAGGGCAGGAGGTGTTCAGGTAGAGTCCTATCATAGGTAGAGGCCAGGGCAGGAGGTGTTCAGGTAGAGTCCTATCATAGGTAGAGGCCAGGGCAGGAGGTGTTCAGGTAGAGTCCTATCATAGGTAGAGGCCAGGGCAGGAGGTGTTCAGGTAGAGTCCTATCATAGGTAGAGGCCAGGGCAGGAGGTGTTCAGGCAGAGTCCTATCATAGGTAGAGGCCAGGGCAGGAGGTGTTCAGGTAGAGTCCTATCATAGGTAGAGGCCAGGGCAGGAGGTATTCAGGTAGAGTCCTATCATAGGTAGAGGCCAGGGCAGGAGGTGTTCAGGTAAAGTCCTATCATAGGTAGAGGCCAGGCCGGAGGTATTCAGGCAGAGTCCTATCATAGGTAGAGGCCAGGGCAGGAGGTGTTCAGGTAGAGTCCTATCATAGGTAGAGGCCAGGGCAGGAGGTATTCAGGTAGAGTCCTATCATAGGTAGAGGCCAGGGCAGGAGGTGTTCAGGTAGAGTCCTATCATAGGTAGAGGCCAGGGCAGGAGGTGTTCAGGTAGAGTCCTATCATAGGTAGAGGCCAGGGCAGGAGGTGTTCAGGTAGAGTCCTATCATAGGTAGAGGCCAGGGCAGGAGGTGTTCAGGTAGAGTCCTATCATAGGTAGAGGCCAGGGCAGGAGGTGTTCAGGCAGAGTCCTATCATAGGTAGAGGCCAGGGCAGGAGGTGTTCAGGTAGAGTCCTATCATAGGTAGAGGCCAGGGCAGGAGGTATTCAGGTAGAAGCCTATCATAGGTAGAGGCCAGGGCAGGAGGTGTTCAGGTAAAGTCCTATCATAGGTAGAGGCCAGGCATGAGGTATTCAGGCAGAGTCCTATCATAGGTGGAGGCCAGGGCAGGAGGTGTTCAGGTAGAGTCCTATCATAGGTAGAGGCCAGGGCAGGAGGTATTCAGGTAGAGTCCTATCATAGGTGGAGGCCAGGGCAGGAGGTGTTCAGGTAGAGTCCTATCATAGGTGGAGGCCAGGGCAGGAGGTGTTCAGGTAGAGTCCTATCATAGGTAGAGGCCAGGCAGGAGGTATTCAGGCAGAGTCCTATCATAGGTGGAAGCCAGGGCAGGAGGTGTTCAGGTAGAGTCCTATCATAGGTAGAGGCCAGGGCAGGAGGTATTCAGGTAGAGTCCTATCATAGGTAGAGGCCAGGGCAGGAGGTGTTCAGGTAGAGTCCTATCATAGGTAGAGGCCAGGGCAGGAGGTGTTCAGGTAGAGTCCTATCATAGGTAGGGGCCAGGGCAGGAGGTGTTCAGGTAGAGTCCTATCATAGGTAGAGGCCAGGGCAGGAGGTATTCAGGTAGAGTCCTATCATAGGTAGAGGCCAGGGCAGGAGGTGTTCAGGTAGAGTCCTATCATAGGTAGAGGCCAGGGCAGGAGGTGTTCAGGTAGAGTCCTATCATAGGTAGAGGCCAGGGCAGGAGGTATTCAGGTAGAGTCCTATCATAGGTAGAGGCCAGGGCAGGAGGTGTTCAGGTAGAGTCCTATCATAGGTAGAGGCCAGGCAGGAGGTATTCAGGCAGAGTCCTATCATAGGTGGAGGCCAGGGCAGGAGGTGTTCAGGTAGAGTCCTATCATAGGTGGAGGCCAGGGCAGGAGGTGTTCAGGTAGAGTCCTATCATAGGTAGAGGCCAGGCAGGAGGTATTCAGGCAGAGTCCTATCATAGGTGGAGGCCAGGGCAGGAGGTGTTCAGGTAGAGTCCTATCATAGGTAGAGGCCAGGGCAGGAGGTATTCAGGTAGAGTCCTATCATAGGTAGAGGCCAGGGCAGGAGGTATTCAGGCAGAGTCCTATCATAGGTGGAGGCCAGGGCAGGAGGTGTTCAGGTAGAGTCCTATCATAGGTAGAGGCCAGGCAGGAAGTATTCAGGCAGAGTCCTATCATAGGTGGAGGCCAGGGCAGGAGGTGTTCAGGTAGAGTCCTATCATAGGTAGAGGCCAGGGCAGGAGGTATTCAGGTAGAGTCCTATCATAGGTAGAGGCGAGGGCAGGAGGTGTTCAGGTAGAGTCCTATCATAGGTAGAGGCCAGGCAGGAGGTATTCAGGCAGAGTCCTATCATAGGTGGAGGCCAGGGCAGGAGGTGTTCAGGTAGAGTCCTATCATAGGTAGAGGCCAGGGCAGTAGGTATTCAGGTAGAGTCCTATCATAGGTGGAGGCCAGGGCAGGGGGTGTTCAGGTAGAGTCCTATCATAATAGAGGCCAGGGCAGGAGGTGCTCAGGTAGAGTCCTATCATAGGTAGAGGCCAGGGCAGGAGGTATTCAGGTAGAGTCCTATCATAGGTAGAGGCCAGGGCAGGAGGTGTTCAGGCAGAGTCCTATCATAGGTGGAGGCCAGGGCAGGAGGTGTTCAGGTAGAGTCCTATCATAGGTAGAGGCCAGGGCAGGAGGTATTCAGGTAGAGTCCTATCATAGGTGGAGGCCAGGGCAGGAGGTGTTCAGGTAGAGTCCTATCATAATAGAGGCCAGGGAAGGAGGTGCTCAGGTAGAGTCCTATCATAGGTAGAGGCCAGGGCAGGAGGTATTCAGGTAGAGTCCTATCATAGGTAGAGGCCAGGGCAGGAGGTGTTCAGGTAGAGTCCTATCATAGGTAGAGGCCAGGGCAGGAGGTGTTCAGGTAGAGTCCTATCATAGATGGAGGCCAGGGCAGGAGGTGTTCAGGTAGAGTTCTATCATAGGTAGAGGCCAGGGCAGGAGGAATTCAGGTAGAGTCCTATCATAGATAGAGGCCAGGGCAGGAGGTATTCAGGTAGAGTCCTATCATAGGTAGAGGCCAGGGCAGGAGGTGTTCAGGTAGAGTCCTATCATAGATAAAGGCCAGGGCAGGAGGTGTTCAGGGAGAGGCCTATGATAGGTAGAGGCCAGGGCAGGAGGTATTAGGGCAGAGTTCTATCATAGGTAGAGGCCAAGGCAGGAGGTATTCAGGTAGAGTCCTATCATAGGCAGAGGCCAGGGCAGGAGGTGTTCAGGTAGAGTCCTATCATAGGTAGAGGCCAGGGCAGGAGGTGTTCAGGTAGAGTCATGTCATAGGTAGAGGCCAGGGCAGGAGGTATTCAGGTAGAGTCCTAACATAGGTAGAGGTCAGGGCAGGAGGTATTCAGGTAGAGTCCTATTATAGGTAGAGGCCAGGGCAGGAGGTGTTCAGGTAGAGTCCTATCATAGGTAGAGGCCAGGGCAGGAGGTGGTTAGGTAGAGTCCTATCATAGGTAGAGGCCAGGGCAGGAGGTGTTCAGGCAGAATTCTATCATAGGTAGAGGCCAGGGCAGGAGGTATTCAGGTAGAGTCCTATCATAATAGAGGCCAGGGCAGGAGATATTCAGGTAGAGTCCTATCATAGATAGAGGCCAGGGCAGGAGGTGTTCAGGTAGAGGTATATCATAGGTAGAGGCCAGGGAAGGAGGTATTCAGGTAGAGTCCTATCATAATAGAGGCCAGGGCAGGAGATATTCAGGTAGAGTCCTATCATAGATAGAGGCCAGGGCAGGAGGTGTTCAGGTAGAGGTATATCATAGGTAGAGGCCAGGGAAGGAGGAATTCAGGTAGAGTCCTATCATAGATAGAGGCCAGGGCAGGAGGTGTTCAGGTGGAGTCCTATCATAGGTAGAGGCCAGGGCAGGAAATATTCAGGTAGAGTCCTATCATAGGTAGAGGCCAGGGCAGGAGGTGTTCAGGTAGAGTCCTATCATAGATAGAGGCCAGGGCAGGAGGTGTTCAGGTAGAGTCCTATCATAGGTAGAGGCCAGGGCAGGAGGTATTCAGGTAGAGTCCTATCATAGGTAGAGGCCAGGGCAGGAAATATTCAGGTAGAGTCCTATCATAGGTAGAGGCCAGGGCAGGAGGTATTCAGGTAGAGTCCTATCATAGGTAGAGGCCAGGGCAGGAAATATTCAGGTAGAGTCCTATCATAGGTAGAGGCCAGGGCAGGAGGTGTTCAGGTAGAGTCCTATCATAGATAGAGGCCAGGGCAGGAGGTGTTCAGGTAGAGTCCTATCATAGGTAGAGGCCAGGGCAGGAGGTGTTCAGGTAGAGTCCTATCATAAGTAGAGGCCAGGGCAGGAGGTATTCAGGTAGAGTCCTATCATAGGTAGAGGCCAGGGCAGGAGGTATTCAGGTAGAGTCCTATCATAATAGAGGCCAGGGCAGGAGATATTAAGGTAGAGTCCTATCATAGGTAGAGGCCAGGGCAGGAGGTGTTCAGGTAGAGTCCTATCATAGATAGAGGCCAGGGCAGGAGGTATTTAGGTAGAGTCCTATCATAGGTAGAGGCCAGGGCAGGGGGTATTCAGATAGAGTCCTATCATAGGTAGAGGCCAGGGCAGGGGGTATTCAGGTAGAGTCCTATCATAGGTAGAGGCCAGGGCAAGGGGTGTTCAGGTAGAGTCCTATCATAGGTAGAGGCCAGGGCAGGAGGTATTCAGGTAGAGTCCTATCATAATAGAGGCCAGGGCAGGATATATTCAGGTAGAGTCCTATCATAGATAGAGGCCAGGGCAGGAGGTGTTCAGGTGGAGTCCTATCATAGATAGAGGCCAGGGCAGGGGGTATTCAGGTAGAGTCCTGTCATAGGTAGAGGCCAGGGCAGGAGGTGTTCAGGTAGAGGTATGTCATAGGTAGAGGCCAGGGAAGGAGGTATTCAGGTAGAGTCCTATTATAGGTAGAGGCCAGGGCAGGAGGTATTCAGGTAGAGTCCTATCATAGGTAGAGGCCAGGGCAGGAGGTGTTCAGGTAGAGTCCTATCATAGGTAGAGGCCAGGGCAGGGGGTATTCAGGTAGAGTCCTATTATAGGTAGAGGCCAGGGCAGGAGGTGTTCAGGTAGAGTCCTATCATAGGTAGAGGCCAGGGCAGGAGGTGGTTAGGTAGAGTCCTATCATAGGTAGAGGCCAGGGCAGGAGGTGTTCAGGCAGAATTCTATCATAGGTAGAGGCCAGGGCAGGAGGTATTCAGGTAGAGTCCTATCATAATAGAGGCCAGGGCAGGAGATATTCAGGTAGAGTCCTATCATAGATAGAGGCCAGGGCAGGAGGTGTTCAGGTAGAGGTATATCATAGGTAGAGGCCAGGGAAGGAGGTATTCAGGTAGAGTCCTATCATAATAGAGGCCAGGGCAGGAGATATTCAGGTAGAGTCCTATCATAGATAGAGGCCAGGGCAGGAGGTGTTCAGGTGGAGTCCTATCATAGGTAGAGGCCAGGGCAGGAGGTGCTCAGGTAGAGTCCAATCATATGTAGAGGCCAGGGCAGCAGAGGAGTGACCTCTAATAATGACCATAACCCATTATTGGACCTCGGTGGTTTAGATTGCATGTGACTGGTCCAGTATTTACCAAAACAGCACACCCGTCCGCGGGGAGAGGGATGCAGATGTGGGGGGGGGGGGAGGGGGATGCTCATCCAGCTAATTAACAGATTCACATGAACACATTGTACCAAGGAGCTCAAAACTTTCCAGACGCTGAATAAATTGTCTATTTCCGAAACCGACTTGCCGCACGAAATCTCGTTAGTGGTATAAAAAAAAAATCACAAATGTTTTGATCATTTCTTTTTGATGTGAAACCAGGAGGTGGAGAAGGAAAGGCAGAGATTTTCCCGACTTCAAGACGTTGGGACGAGGACCGCGTCATCCAAAATGGAAAACGCCACTAGGCGCAGTTTGTAGCAATTGGCGCACTAGGCGCAGTTTGTAGCAATTGGCGCACTAGACGCAGTTTGTAGCAATTGGCGCACTAGACGCAGTTTGTAGCAATTGGTGCACTAGACGCCGTTTGTAGCAATTGGCGCACTAGACGCAGTTTGTAACAATTGCCGCACTAGACGCAGTTTGTAGCAATTGGCGCACTAGACTAAGTTTGTAGCAATTGGCGCACCAGACGCAGTTTGTAGCAATTGGCGCACTAGACGCAGTTTGTAACAATTGGCGCACTAGATGCAGTTTGTAGCAATTGGCGCACTAGACTTAGTTTGTAGCAATTGGCGCACTAGACGCAGTTTGTAACAATTGCCGCACTAGATGCAGTTTGTAACAATTGGCACACTAGACGCAGTTTGTAACAATTGGCACACTAGACGCAGTTCGTAACAATTGGCGCACTAGACGCAGTTTGTAACAATTGGCTCACTAGACGCAGTTTGTAACAATTGGCGCACTAGACGCAGTTTGTAACAATTGCCGCACTAGACGCAGTTTGTAACAATTGGCACACTAGACGCAGTTTGTAACAATTGGCACACTAGACGCAGTTTGTAACAATTGGCGCACTAGACACAGTTTGTAACAATTGGCGCACTAGACACAGTTTGTAACAATTGGCGCACTAGACACAGTTTGTAACAATTGGCGCACTAGACACAGGTGGGAACAATTGGCTCACTAGACGCAGTTTGTAACAATTGGCACACTAGACACAGTTTGTAACAATTGGCGCACTAGACACAGGTGGGAACAATTGGCGCACTAGACGCAGTTTGGAACAATTGGCGCACTAGACGCAGTTTGGAACAATTGGCGCACTAGACGCAGTTTGGAACAATTGGCGCACTAGACGCAGTTTGTAACAATTGGCGCACTAGGCGCAGTTTGTAACAATTGGCGCACTAGGCGCAGTTTGTAACAATTGCCGCACTAGGCGCAGTTTGTAACAATTGCCGCACTAGATGCAGTTTGTAACAATTGCCGCACTAGACGCAGTTTGTAACAATTGCCGCACTAGACGCAGTTTGTAACAATTGGCACACTAGACGCAGTTTGTAACAATTGGCACACTAGACGCAGTTTGTAACAATTGGCACACTAGACGCAGTTTGTAACAATTGCCGCACTAGACGCAGTTTGTAGCAATTGCCGCACTAGGCGCAGTTTGTAACAATTGCTGCACTAGACGCAGTTTGTAACAATTGCCGCACTAGACGCAGTTTGTAACAAAAGCCGAAATGCGTTGGTGCATGGCCTGGATGGAGCCGAAACATGTCAGGGCATGGCCTGGATGGATCGGAAACACGTCAGGGCATGGCCTGGATGGAGCCGAAACACGTCAGAGGCATGGCCTGGATGGAGCCGAAACACATCGGAGGCATGGCCTGGATGGAGCCGAAACACATCAGGGCATGGCCTGCATGGAGCCGGAACACATCGGAGGCATGGCCTGGATGGAACCGAAACATGTCAGGGCATGGCCTGGATGGATCGGAAACACGTCGGAGGCATGGCCTGGATGGAGCCGAAACATGTCAGGGCATGGCCTGGATGGATCGGAAACACGTCGGAGGCATGGCCTGGATGGAGCCGAAACATGTCAGGGCATGGCCTGGATGGATCGGAAACACGTCGGAGGCATGGCCTGGATGGATCGGAAACACGTCGGAGGCATGGCCTGGATGGAGCCGAAACACATCGGAGGCATGGCCTGGATGTAGCTGAAATGCGCCAGCCCATGGCCTGGATGAAGCCGAAATGCGTTGGTGCATGACCTGGATGGAGCCGAAACATGTCAGGGCATGGCCTGGATGGATTGGAAACACGTCAGGGCATGGCCTGGATGGATCCGAAACACATCAGGGCATGGCCTGATGGAGCCGAAACACATCGGAGGCATGGCCTGGATGGAGTCGGAACACATTGGAGGCATGTCCTGGATGGAGCCATCCAGGCCATGGGCTGGCGTATTTCAGCTACATCCAGGCCATGCCTCCAATGTGTTTCGGCTCCATCCAGGCCATGCCTCCGATGTGTTTTGTCACGCCCACAGGGAATAGTCATTGAGGTGCCCCTATGGTGTCATGGCCCTCTTAAAGGGCTGGGGTTAATAACCCTGGGCATTGATATAGCTTGTACAGAAAAAAAAATGCATGTAAAAAGGCAGTTCAACACACAATAAAATGCAGGGCAACGCACTAAAAAAACGTATCAACGCATGCAAATGCGTTTTTTTTATAAGGTTATATCTTCTCAGAAGGTGAGTCCAGGTTGTTAACCCCTTGCTGCCACTCGCATGCATTTTTTAGCACGCATGATGCGTTTTGCGTACATTTTCAGCCCCTGGTAATAACAGCTTTTTTTTGGCCAGCATGAAAAATTCATGATTTAAAAAAATGCATAGAAAAAGCATGACAAAGCAAGTGTAAAACGCATCGACATGCATTGAGCAACACGATAAAATAGGATCTAAAACAGTCATGCAAAGGTGCGAAGCGTATTTTTTGTATTATAACAGACGTGATGCGTTGGCGCTGGTTGACACGTGTTGTTGTGTGTTGTGCTGCATTTTTATGCACACCAATGCATTTGAATGGTGTGACCCGGGCACACAGAGACCAATCAGCGCCCTCGCGTTGAACCCGCGCTGATCAATGCAGAATGACGCAACTGAAGGCACCTGATGTGAACAAAACCCTCAAAAATAAAATGGGACCCGATTATCAGCCCCGTGTTCCTCTCTACATCCCCGGACGTTCCAGTGGGAAAGTCCCACCTGGGCCCCGCAGCGAGGTCGGGGTCTCAGCGGGGGGTCCCCCGATCTTTGCCATCAGATGACATATGGCCGTTTGTTGTATGGAGAAGAGAAATCAGCTGGGGGTGGGGTGGGGGGTCGGAATTAATTCCTGCTGAAGTCTTTTTTCACTTTCATTAGCGCAGGATTAGGAGTCAGTCTGGTTATTTACTGGCCCCATAATCATTAGGATGTCTTCCGCTTCCGAGAAAAAGGGGCCAAGGTCATCTGTTAAAGGGGGGCTCCATCTCCGGGAAATCCCAGCCTTGTGAAAAACAAATCCGACCTAAAAATAATGGACCCAACCTAGAAATAATAGATACAACCTAAAAATAATGGATACAACCCAGAAATAATGGATACAGCCTAAAAATAATGGATACAACCCAGAAATAATGGATACAACCCAGAAATAATGGAAATAATGGATACAACCTAGAAATAATAGATACAACCTAAAAATAATGGATACAACCCAGAAATAATAGAAATAATGGATACAACCTAAAAATAATGGATACAACCCAGAAATAATGGATACAGCCTAAAAATAATGGATACAACCCAGAAATAATGGATACAACCCAGAAATAATGGAAATAATGGATACAACCTAGAAATAATAGATACAACCTAAAAATAATGGATACAACCCAGAAATAATGGATACAGCCTAAAAATAATGGATACAACCTAGAAATAATGGATACAACCCAGAAATAATGGATACAACCTAGAATAGAAATAATGGATACAACCTAGAAATAATGGATACAACCTAGAAATAATGGATACAACCTAGAAATAATGGATACAACCTAAAAATAATGGATACAACCTAGAAATAATGGCTACAACCTAGAAATAATGGATACAACCCAGAAATAATGGATACAACCTAAAAATAATGGATACAACCTAGAATAGAAATAATGGACGCAACCTAGAAATAATGGATACAACCTCAAAATAATAGAAATAATAGATACAACCTAGAAATAATGGATACAGCCTAAAAATAAAAGTTAAAATCTAGAAATAATAGATAGAGTCTGGAAATAATGACTACAAGCTAGACAAATTGGACACAATCTAGAGATAATGGATACAACCAAGAAATAATGGATACAACCTAAAAATAAAGAATACAGCCTACGAAAAATGGAAAAATGGATACAACCCAGAAATAATAGATAGAACCTAAAAATAAATAATACAACCTAGAAATAATGGATACAACCCAAAAATAATAGATACAGCCTAGAAATAATGACTACAAGCTAAAAAGAATTGGACACAACCTAGAAATAATGGATACAGCCTAAAAATAAAAGTTACAATCTAGAAATAATAGATAGAGTCTGGAAATAATGACTACAATCTAGACAAATTGGACACAATCTAGAAATAATGGATACAACCTAAAAAATAAACAATCCAGCCTAGAAAAAAATGGATACAACCCAGAAATAATAGATACAGCCTAGAAATAAAAGATACAATCTAGAAATAATAGAGTCTGGAAATAATGACTACAAGCTAAAAAAAAAATTGGACACAATCTAGAAATAATGGCTACAACCCAGAAATAATAGAAATAATAGATACAATCTAAAAAAAAAATGGACACAACCTAGAAATAATGAATACAACCCCTAAATAATGGAAATAATAGATACAACCTAAAAACTAATGGATACAATCTGGAAATGATGACTACAAGCTAGAAAAAATGGATACAATCAAGAACTAATGCATACAACCTAGAAATAATGAAAACAATCAATAAATAATGGATACAACCTAAAAATAAATAATACAGCCTAGAAAAAATGGATAAAACCCAGAAAAAATAGATACAACCTAGAAATAATAGATATAGTATGGAAATAATGACTACAAGTAGACAAATTGGACACAATCTAGAAATAATGAATACAACCCCTAAATAATGGACACTATCGAGAAATAATATAAATAATGAATACAATCAAGAAATAATGGATACAAGCTAGAAAAAATTGATACAATCTAGAAATAATTACTACAAGCTAGAAAAAATGGATACAATCAAGAAATGATTAACACAATCTAGAAATAAGGGATACAACCCAAAAAGAAGAAAAGAAAAGAATACAGCCTGGAAATAATTGATACGACCCAGAAATAACAAATACAACCTATAAATAATGGATACAATCTAAAAATAATAGAAATAATGGATAAAACCTGGAAGTAAAAGATACAAGCTAGAAAAAATTGATACAATCTAAAAAGAATGAATGCAACCCAGAAAGAATGGACACAACCTGGAAATCAATGTTTATTTATTTTGCATGTTGGTGCACATTCGTCCTTCTCACTCGGCCACGAATGACGTACACCCCCCAAATTCTGTGGGCGCGCAGATGTGCCGCAGGGCTTCGGGTCCCAGCAGAGCCATGCAGTGCATACAACCTTGCCACTAGTTTCTATGCATGTGCTAGGGCTCTGCCAGGACCCTAAGGCCAAGGCAGAGATCTCCAGAACATCTGCCCATGTCCAGAATGATAAAGATGGCGCCACTGAGTGGGGGGAGGGGGGTTGATGGTCCAAAACTAAAGGGGACTGAAGTTCCTCTTTAACTCAGGGAACCATCTACTTCTGGTGACCCAGAGGGGCCCCACAAATCATGAACCCCTATACCATGTCAGGGACTGAGAGAGGTTTGGAAGGGGAAACACCTCTAATGCCGCGTACAAACGATCGGAATTTCGGCCATCAGACTGTGTAGGCTCCATCAGACTTTTGCTGGTGGAATTTCGGCCAGCAAAAGATTGAGAGCAGGTTCTCAGATTTTCAGACGGAAAAAGTTTCTATCAGAAATTCTGTTCGTGTGTATGCAATTCCGGCACGCAAAATTCCGACGCATGCGCGGAAACAATTTGACGCATGCTCGGAAACAATTCAACGCATTCTCGGAACAATTCAACGCATTCTCAGAAACAATTCGACGCATGCTCAGAACAATTCGACGCATGCTCGGGAACAATTCGACGCATGCTCTGGAACAATTCGACGCATGCTCGGAAACAATTCGACGCATGCTCGGAAACAATTCAACGCATTCTCGGAAACAATTCAACGCATTCTCGGAACAATTCAACGCATTCTCAGAAACAATTCGACGCATGCTCAGAACAATTCGACGCATGCTCAGAACAATTCGACGCATGCTCAGAACAATTCGACGCATGCTCGGGAACAATTCGACGCATGCTCTGGAACAATTCGACGCATGCTCAGAACAATTCGACGCATGCTCAGAACAATTCGACGCATGCTCGGGAACAATTCGACGCATGCTCTGGAACAATTCGACGCATGCTCGGAAACAATTCGACGCATGCTCTGGAACAATTCGACGCATGCTCGGGAACAATTCGACGCATGCTCTGGAACAATTCGACGCATGCTCGGAAACAATTCGACGCATGCTCGGAAACAATTCGACGCATGCTCGGAAACAATTCGACGCATGCGCGGAAACAATTCGACGCATGCTCGGAAACAATTCGACGCATGCTCAGAACAATTCGACGCATGCTCGGAAACAATTCGACGCATGCTCAGAAACAATTCGACGCATGCTCGGAAACAATTCGACGCATGCTCGGAAACAATTCGACGCATGCTCGGAAACAATTCGACGCATGCTCGGAACAATTCGACGCATGCTCGGAAACAATTCGACGCATGCTCGGAAACAATTCGACGCATGCTCGGAAACAATTCGACGCATGCTCAGAACAATTCGACGCATGCTCGGAAACAATTCGACGCATGCTCAGAAACAATTCGACGCATGCTCAGAAACAATTCGACGCATGCTCAGAACAATTCGACGCATGCTCAGAACAATTCGACGCATGCTCGGGAACAATTCGACGCATTTTCGGAAACAATTCGACGCATGCTCGGAACAATTCGACGCATGCTCGGAAACAATTTGACGCATGCTCAGAAACAATTCGACGCATGCGCGGAAACAATTCGACGCATGCTCGGAAACAATTCGACGCATGCTCAGAACAATTCGACGCATGCTCGGAAACAATTCGACGCATGCTCAGAAACAATTCGACGCATGCTCGGGAACAATTCGACGCATGCTCGGAAACAATTCGACGCATGCTCGGAAACAATTCGACGCATGCTCGGAAACAATTCGACGCATGCTCGGAACAATTCGACGCATGCTCGGAAACAATTCGACGCATGCTCGGAAACAATTCGACGCATGCTCGGAAACAATTCGACGCATGCTCAGAAACAATTCGACGCATGCTCGGAAACAATTCGACGCATGCTCAGAAACAATTCGACGCATGCTCAGAACAATTCGACGCATGCTCAGAACAATTCGACGCATGCTCAGAAACAATTCGACGCATGCTCGGGAACAATTCGACGCATTTTCGGAAACAATTCGACGCATGCTCGGAACAATTCGACGCATGCTCGGAAACAATTCGACGCATGCTCGGAAACAATTCGACGCATGCTCGGAAACAATTTGACGCATGCTCAGAAACAATTCGACGCATGCTCGGAAGCATTAAACTTCCTTCTTATAGTGCTGTTGTACGTGTTGTAGGTCGCCGCGTTATTGACCATCAGAATTTGGTGTGACCGCGTGTATGCAAGACAGTTTGAGCGAAATTCCGTTGAAAAAACCTTCGGACTTAATTCCGACGGCAAGACCGGTCGTGTGTCGTGTGATCGCTCCATCATTTGACGGAGCGAACACGTGGTAAACGGCTGCTATCAGTGGCCGTTTACCGTGATCCGTGATGCGCCGGGTCCGGTCACGGATGTTCCCGAGTGCGCGCCCCGGGGGGTGGATGTCCCACAGACGTCCACCCAGAATAAGCTGACTACACTGTAGCCGTCTTACAGCTATGACCCGGTCGGCATGTGGTTTAAGGGGAAACATGTAAATGTGTTGGAATGGCCTAGTCAAAGCCCAGACCTCAACCCAATAGAAAATCTGTGGTCAGACTTAAAAGATTGCTGTTCACAAGCGCAAAACCGTCCAACTTGAAGGAGTTGGAGCAGTTTTTGCAAGGAGGAGGAATGGGCAAAAATCCCAGTGGTAAGATGTGGCAAGACTCATAGAGACTTATCCAAAGCGACTTGGAGCTGTGAGAACAAAGTATTGACTTTAGGGGGGTGAATAGTTTTGCACATTGACTTTTTCTTATTTTGGAGGGAATATTCCGAGCGAGAGAACGGCAGTGAGCTAAACAGAGAGTGACGCGTCTCCCAACAATCCACGTGAGTTCCTGCCTTTGCACATCAGACTCTGAAAGGCCGTCGCTCTGTGCGGCCGGGCACGCGCTCTGCCAGTTGTCATCTGCCTGTCCTCATTTTTATTTTTTTTTAATTCCCGCACAAGGACAGAAGTCTCACCCCGCACCCTCTGCCAACTCCATCCCGGTCCAAGTGGAACCGACTTGGCCCGAGTTTTTACTTTCAGAGTAAAGAACAGGCTTCCCTGCCATCTGTTCACGCGGTGTCATGTCCAAACATTGGCTCGCCAACGCAGAGCGCATGCCCGGGGGGGGGTCCTCTGCGTGATTAACTCCTGCAGCGCCAGGTAACAGGACCATACGTGCTTAGAAATCTCTAAAAAAAATCCAAAAAATAATATAAAAAAAACTTCCAAACACAGGCCAATTATTTGGGATCAGCAAGGACCATACATGCTTGGAAACCTCTAAAAAAAAATAATTAATTAATAATAAAAATAAATAAATAAATAACCTTCCAATCACAGGCCATTTTTTTGGGGATCAGCAAGGACCGCACATACTTGGAATTTTTTATTTTTTTTTTTATTTTTTTTAGAGGTTTCTAATCACAGGCCAAATTTTTGGGATCAGCAAGGACCATACATGCTTGGAAACCTCTAAAATAAATAATTAATTAATAAAAAAAAAAAAAATAACCTTCCAATCACAGGCCATTTTTTGGGGATCAGCAAGGACCGTACATGCTTAGAAACCTAAAAAAAAAAAAAAAAAAAAAAAAAAAAAAAAAACTTCCAATCACAGGCCGAATTTTTGGGATCAGCAAGGACCATACATGCTTGGAAACCTCTAAAAAAATTACTTTATTAATAAAAAAAATAAATAAATAACCTTCCAATCACAAGCCATTTTTTTGGGGATCAGCAAGGACCGTACATGCTTAGAAACCTCTAAAAAAAAAAAAAAAAAAAAACTTCCAATCACAGGCCAAATTTTTGGGATCAGCAAGGACCATACATGCTTGGAAACCTCTAAAAAAATTAATGAATTAATTAAAAAAATAAATAAATAACCTTCCAATCACAGGCCAATTTTTTGGAATCAGCAAGGACCATACATGCTTGGAAACCTCTAAAACAATTTAAATAAAAAAATAAAAAAATTAAAATAAAATAAACTTCCAATCACAGGCCAATTGTTTGGGATTAGCAAGGACCGTACATGCTTGGAAACCTCTAAAAAAATAAAAATAAAAAATATAAAAAATAAAAATAAAATAAACTTCCAATCAGAGGCCAATTTTTTGGGATCAGCAAGAACCATACATGCATGGAAACCTCTAAAAAAAATAAAAAATAAACTTCCAATCACAGGCCATTTTTTTGGGATCAGCAAGGACCGTACATGCTTAGAAACCTCAAAAAAAAAAAAAAAAAAAAACTTCCAATCACAGGCCAAATTTTTGGGATCAGCAAGGACCATACATGCTTGGAAACCTCTAAAAAAATTAATTAATTAATAAAAAAAAAAAAAAAAATAACCTTCCAATCACAAGCCATTTTTTTGGGGATCAGCAAGGACCGTACATGCTTAGAAACCTCAAAAAAAAAAAAAAAAAAAAAAAACTTCCAATCACAGGCCACATTTTTGGGATCAGCAAGGACCATACATGCTTGGAAACCTCTAAAAAAATTAATTTATTAATAAAATAAATAAATAAATAACCTTCCAATCACAAGCCATTTTTTTGGGGATCAGCAAGGACCGTACATGCTTAGAAACCTCTAAAAAAAAAAAAAAAAAAAATTACAATCACAGGCCAAATTTTTGGGATCAGCAAGGACCATACATGCTTGGAAACCTCTAAAAAAAATTAATTAATTAATTAAAAAAATAAATAAATAACCTTCCAATCACAGGCCATTTTTTTGGAATCAGCAAGGACCATACATGCTTGGAAACCTCTAAAACAATTTAAATAAAAAAATTAAAATAAAATAAACTTCCAATCACAGGCCAATTGTTTGGGATTAGCAAGGACCGTACATGCTTGGAAACCTCTAAAAAAATAAAAATAAAAAATATAAAAAATAAAAATAAAATAAACTTCCAATCAGAGGCCAATTTTTTGGGATCAGCAAGAACCATACATGCATGGAAACCTCTAAAAAAAAATAAAAAATAAACTTCCAATCACAGGCCATTTTTTTGGGATCAGCAAGGACCGTACATGCTTAGAAACCTCTAAAAAAAAAAAAAAAAAAACTTCCAATCACAGGCCAAATTTTTGGGATCAGCAAGGACCATACATGCTTGGAAACCTCTAAAAAAATTAATTAATTAATAAAAAAAAAAAATAAATAACCTTCCAATCACAAGCCATTTTTTTGGGGATCAGCAAGGACCGTACATGCTTAGAAACCTCAAAAAAAAAAAAAAAAAAAAAAAACTTCCAATCACAGGCCACATTTTTGGGATCAGCAAGGACCATACATGCTTGGAAACCTCTAAAAAAATTAATTTATTAATAAAATAAATAAATAAATAACCTTCCAATCACAAGCCATTTTTTTGGGGATCAGCAAGGACCGTACATGCTTAGAAACCTCTAAAAAAAAAAAAAAAAAAAAAACTTCCAATCACAGGCCAAATTTTTGGGATCAGCAAGGACCATACATGCTTGGAAACCTCTAAAAAAATTAATTAATTAATTAATTAATTAAAAAAATAAATAAATAACCTTCCAATCACAGGCCAATTTTTTGGAATCAGCAAGGACCATACATGCTTGGAAACCTCTAAAACAATTTAAATAAAAAAATAAAAAAATTAAAATAAAATAAACTTCCAATCACAGGCCAATTGTTTGGGATTAGCAAGGACCGTACATGCTTGGAAACCTCTAAAAAAATAAAAATAAAAAATATAAAAAATAAAAATAAAATAAACTTCCAATCAGAGGCCAATTTTTTGGGATCAGCAAGAACCATACATGCATGGAAACCTCTAAAAAAATAAAAAATAAACTTCCAATCACAGGCCATTTTTTTGGGATCAGCAAGGACCGTACATGCTTAGAAACCTCAAAAAAAAAAAAAAAAAAAAACTTCCAATCACAGGCCAAATTTTGGGGATCAGCAAGGACCATACATGCTTGGAAACCTCTAAAAAAATTAATTTATTAATAAAATAAATAACCTTCCAATCACAAGCCATTTTTTTGGGGATCAGCAAGGACCGTACATGCTTAGAAACCTCTAAAAAAATAAATAAAAAAACTTCCAATCACAGGCCAAATTTTTGGGATCAGCAAGGACCATACATGCTTGGAAACCTCTAAAAAAATTAATGAATTAATTAAAAAAATAAATAAATAACCTTCCAATCACAGGCCAATTTTTTGGAATCAGCAAGGACCATACATGCTTGGAAACCTCTAAAACAATTTAAATAAAAAAATAAAAAATTTAAAATAAAATAAACTTCCAATCACAGGCCAATTGTTTGGGATTAGCAAGGACCGTACATGCTTGGAAACCTCTAAAAAAATAAAAATAAAAAATATAAAAAATAAAAATAAAATAAACTTCCAATCAGAGGCCAATTTTTTGGGATCAGCAAGAACCATACATGCATGGAAACCTCTAAAAAAAATAAAAAATAAACTTCCAATCACAGGCCATTTTTTTGGGATCAGCAAGGACCAGACATGCTTGGAAACCTCTAAAAAAAAAAAAAAAAAATAAATAGAAAAAAAACTTCAAATCACAGGCCAATTTTTTGGGGGATCAGCAAGAACCATACATGCTTGGAAACCTCTAAAAATAAAATAAAAATAAAAAATTCCAATCACAGGCCAATTTTTTGGGGGATCAGCAAGGACCTTACATGCTTGGAAACCTCTAAATAAATAAATAAAAAAATAAACAATTTTTTGGGAATCAGCAAAACTATTTATGTTAAAAATTTTCTAAGCGCCCCACGGTGTGGGATTGGACAGTTCACCTTTTCTGATTTTGGCTGGAAAATATTCAAATTCGGTAAAAATAAAATGTTAAAATTTGTTGGAAAATCACACGTACACACAATAGGATTTTCCGACGGAAAATGTTCGATGGGAGCTTGTTGTCGGAAATTCTGACCGTGTGTAGGCTCGGACACAATCGGACATTTTCTGTCAGAATTTCAGACAAACAAAATTTGAGATCTGTTATTATTATTATTATTATTATTATTATTATTATTATTAATATATATTTTTTAAGGGTTAGGGTTTAAGGTTAGAGGTGAGCTATTTACCGTATATATTATTAAATAGTATTCATTTATTGTATTTATTATTATTTGTTTATGATTATTTTGATTTATTTGTGTATTCAGCGTACATTTATTTATTTATTATTAATATTACTATTATTATTGTTAGTAGTAGTATTAACACCCTAACTCTAAGAAAAATAAATTATCCTAACCTAAACTTTACTTTAACCCCTTACCCTAAAAAAATAAATAAATAAATAATTACAATAATAAAAAAAGAAATAAAAGCAAATGTAGCAACAGATGTTAATTGGCTAATAAAAAAATGTCAACGCTCAAAAACGCTACGCCCAGGTGTGAATGCAGCCTAAGATGGCATTCCTACGAATGGCGTTGCATCACACCAATGCAATACATGTGCGTTGCGATAAAGTAAACAATATCGCACACGGTCACACAAATCGCGTTGGAAATTCCCGATCGCCAAGAACGCGGTGACGTACAACACGTACGACGATCCGAGAAAAATGAAGTTCCACAGCCAGTGCTGCTATTTTGCTTGATTCCGAGCATGCGTGGAATTTTGTGCGTCGGAATTGTGTAACGGATTTTGTTGTGGGAAAATTTGAGATCCAGATCTCAAATTTTGTTTGTCGGAAACTCCGACGGAAAATGTCTGATGGAGCCCACACACACGGTGGGCATTTCCGACAACACGGTCCCATCGAACATTTCCCGTCAGAAAATCCGACCGTGTGTACGCGGCATAACAGGTTTTCTTCTAAGATTGCCCTGTATTTGGCTCCATCCATCTTCCCATCATCTCTGACCAGCTTCCCTGTCCCTGCTGAAGAAAAGCATCCCCACCACATGATGCTGCCACCACCATGTTTCACGGTGGGGATGGTGTGTTCAGGGGGATGGGCAGTGTTAGTTTTCCCCACACATAGTGTTTTGCTTTCAGGCCAAAAAGTTGAATTTTGGTCTCATGTGAGCAGATCACCTTCTTCCACATGTTTGCTCCCCTCCCCCACATGGCTTCTCACAAACTACAAACAGGACTTCTTATCACTTTCTTTCTCCAATGTCTTTCTTCTTGTCACTCTTCCATAAAGTCAGATTTGTGGAGAACACGACTAATAGTTGTCCTGTGGACAGATTCTCCCCCCTGAGCTGTGGATCTCTGCAGCTCCTCCAGAGTTACCATGGGCCTCTTGGCTCTTCTCTGATGAATGCTCTTCTTGCCCGGCCGGGTCAGTTTAGGTGGGCGGCCATGTCTTGGTAGGTTTGCAGTTGTGCCATACTCTTTCCATTTTCCGATGATGGATTGAACAGAGCTCCGTGAGATGTTCAAAGCTTGGGAGATTTTATTTATAACCTAACCCTGCTTTATACTTCTCCACAACTTTATCCCTGACCTGTCTGGTGTGCTCCTTGGCCTTCATGATGCTGTTTGTTCACTAAGGTTCTCTAACAAACCTCTGAGGGCTTCACAGAACAGCTGTATTTATACTGAGATTACATTACACACAGGGGACTCTATTTACTAATTAGGTGACTTCTGAAGGCAATTGGTTCCATTAAATTTTAGAGTAAAGGGGGCTGAATATAAATGCCCCCCCCCCCCCCACACTTTTCACATATGTATCATTTTCCTTCCACTTCACAATTATGTGTCACTTTGTGTTGGTCCATCACATAAAATCCCAATAAAATACATTTAAAGTGGAAGTAAACCCCCCTATCGTTTTCAGCCAAGGAAGCTGCCATTTTGCCTCTGTTTAATCTTCAACTGCCACAGTGCTGCACATGTGATCCGTTATGACACCAGCCATTGGATGGTTTGACTGTTTGGTTGAGATCACAGCCAATATGCAGTTAGCATTCACGGCATGCCTTTTTTTTTTAGACTGTTAAATCGATGGGTTTACTTCCGCTTTAAGTTTTTGGTTGTAACCTGATCTGAAATTTCAGCTGTTGTTCACAGAATAATAATAATAAATGATTTTTACAGATAGCAGTTTTTGAATAGATTGAGATTACAATGCTGTGAGAGCAGGAGAAAGGACTCGCCCCCGGAGCTTGCACTCTGGGGCCTCGGCGGAGGAAGGACGAGCTTCTCCCGATGGCAGATCACAAAGAAGAGACAGAAAACAGAACATCCATCTCTATGGGGATATGATGAACGCTCCACAGCCGCCTCTCATAAACAAATACACTCGGCAATGTGCTTACACTATAAACATACGGGGGACCAAACGCTGCTGGAGACATGAGGATTGGGGGGCTGTAACCCCTCCGCTGCTGGGGGGGGGGGGCGAGACAATCTGTGGGTTTGATAACAGGAGATGCCGGAACCGGACACTGCTGTGTATTCCTGTTATATAATCATTAAAATTAGTTATGTTTTGTGTATAATTATATTATATTATTATTATTATTATATTATATTTTTTTATATATATTTTTGTAAAAAAAAATTATATATAAAAAAAACTATATAAACATCTTTTTATATATTTTAAAAAAAGTTTAATATATTTATTTAAAAAATCGTTTTTATATATTTTTAAATTATTTTATATATATTTATAATATTATTTTTATAAATTTTATTTGTATTTTTATATGCATTTTTTATGTATTTTTTAGTATTTTATGTATTTTTATAAAATGTGTGTATAATTATATTATATTATTTTTTATAATATAATTATTCTTATAATATAATTAAATTATTATTTTTATTTATTTTTATTTAAAAATATATATATAAACATTTTTTAATAATTAAAAAAAAAGTTTCATATATTTGTTTTTATATATTTTATTTTTTATGTATTTTTATATATATTTTTTATTTTAAAAAATGATATAAACATTTTTTTTTTTATTTTTTTATATTTAAAAAAAGTTTAATATATTTTTTTAATAAAAAAATTGTTTTTATATATTTTTATTTTATATATTTTTATATTATTTTTATATATTGTATTTGTATTTTTATATGCATTTTTATGTATTTTTATTTATATTATTATTATATATATTTTTTTATTATTTTATATATATTTATAATATTATTTTTATATATTTTATTTGTTTTTTTAAGTATTTTTTTTGTATTTTATGTATTTTTATAAAATGTGTGTATAATTATATTATATTATTTTTATAATATAATTATTCTTATAATATAATTAAATTATTTTTATTTATTTATTTTTTATTTTTAAAAAATATATAAACAGTATTTAATAATTAAAAAAAAAAGTTTCATATATTTGTTTTTATATATTTTATTTTTTATTTTTTATGTATTTTTATATATATTTTTTATTTAAAAAAATTATATAAACATTTTTTTTTTATATTTTTTATATTTAAAAAAGTTTAATATATTTTTTTAATAAAAAAATTGCTTTTATATATTTTTATATTATTATTTTATATATTTTTTTATATTATTTTTATATATTGTATTTGTATTTTTATATGCATTTTTATGTATTTTATATTATATTATTATTATTATATATATTATTATTATATATATTATAATTATTATTACATTATTATTTCTATATATTTTTTATTTGAAAACAATTTTTATATATATTTAAAAAACAAAGGATATATTTTCTATATTATTATTTTTATGTTTATAATATTATTTTTATATATTTTATTTGTATTTTTATATGCATCTTTTTTTGTTTTTGTTTGGAATTTGTGTATAATTATATTATTATATATTACATTATTATTTATATTATTATTCTAATATTATTATTATTTTTTATTTTTATATATTTTTCATTTTTAAAAAAAGTATAACATTTTTATATATATATTTAAAATATATATATATAAATATATATATAAAGAACAATATAATAATATAATAATAATTATATAAATATAATAATTATAAATAATAATATAATTACACAAATTCTCTAAAAACACATAAGAAATTCATAAAAAAAAAATAAAACTAAAATATTTAAAAATAATATAATATAATAAAAAAAATAAATATATATATATATATATATATATATATATATATATATATATATAATAATATTATTTTTATATTTTTTTTATTATATTATATTATTTTTAAATATTTTAGTTTTATATTTTTTTATGAATTTTTTATGTGTTTTTATAGAATTTGTGTAATTATATCATATTATTTATTATTATTATATTATTATAATAATATTATTATATTGTTCTTTATATATATATATTTTTTTTAATTGTATAAAAATGTGTTTATATATTAAAAAAAAAAAAAAAACAACAACCAATTTCCTGCATTTTCCTGGGACTGCTCGCCTTTACAACGAACGGAACGGAGGAATTTTGTTGTACAAGAAGAGTTTACTCCAGACCCCGTTCCGGCCCTCCCGAGACACAAAGCAGAGATGTGAAAAGTTTGTGAAGTTTAATTCCAGAAAATAGAAAAAAAAATGTAAAAAAAAAAAAAGCCGTTGTCTTCTCCCGGTGGAGATAACAAAACACGGCTCATCTCCATTCAGGGAGGGGAGAGACGGCCGCCATCGCATCCTCCTCGCATTCCACCTATAATTAACATTTCTCAGCAAGTTTTTGCCTGCGCATATATATATATATATTTTTTTTTATTAATAACTTGTGAGGAGGGATTGGGAGAAGCCTGGCGGAGACCTTCACTGGTCCCAGAATCAGAGGACACACAAGTGTGGAAATGTATCTATTGAAATTGTATTTTTATATGATTTTGATACGATTAATAAATTTACTTGACTTGCCGTATCTAATGCTGGGCTTCCTAGGAGGACAAATATGGAGTAAGTCTTGGGCTTGCAGCACAGTGGCCGAGACCATCCAGCGGTATAACAGGACAGGTTCCCCTCAGAACGAAGAAGTTGAGTGCCGGTGCTCAGCGTCATATCCAGAGGTTGTCTTTGGGAAATAGACGTATGAGTGCTGCCAGCATTGCTGCAGAGGTTGTAGGGGTGGGGGGTCGGCCTGTCAGTGCTCAGACCATACGCCGCACACTGCATCAAATTGGTCTGCATGGCTGTCGTCCCAGAAGGAAGACTCTTCTAAAGATGATGTACAAGAAAGACCACAAACAGTTTGCTGAAGACAAGCAGACTAAGGACATGGATTACTGGAACCACGTCCTGTGGTCTGATGAGACCAAGATAAACGTATTTGGTGTCAGATGGTGACAAGCGTGTGTGGGGGCAACCAGGAGAGGAGGACAAAGACAAGTGTGTCTTGTCTACAGTCAAGCATGGTGGTGGGAGTGTCATGGTGGGGGGAGTGTCATGGTGGTGGGAGTGTCATGGTGGTGGGGGTGTCATGGTGGTGGGAGTGTCATGGTGGGGGTGTCATGGTGGTGGGAGTGTCATGGTGGTGGGAGTGTCATGGTGGTGGGAGTGTCATGGTCTGGGGCTGCATGAGAGCTGCCGGCACTGGGGGGCTACAGATCATTGAGGGAACCATGAATGCCAACATGTACTGTGACATACTGAAGCAGAGCATGATCCCCTCCCTTCAGAGACTGGGCCGCAGGGCAGTATTCCAACATGATAACCACCCCAAACACACCTCCAAGACCACCACTGCCTTGCTAAAGAAGCTGAGGGTAAAGGTGATGGACTGGCCAAGCATGTCTCCAGACCTAAACCCTATTGAGCATCTGTGGGACATCCTCAAACGGAAGGTGGAGGAGCGCAAGGTCTCCAACATCCACCAGCTCCGTGATGTCATCATGGAGGAGGGGAAGAGGCCTCCAGTGGCATCCTGTGAAGCTCTGGTGGACTCCATGCCCAAGAGGGTTAAGGCAGTGCTGGAAAATAATGGCGGCCACACAAAATATTGACACTTTGGGCCCAATTTGGACATTTTCACTTAGGGGTGTACTGACTTTTGTTGCCGGCGGTTTAGACATTAATGGCTGTGTGTTGAGTTATTTTGAGGGGACGGCAAATTGACACTGTTATACAAGCTGTACACTCACTACTTTACATTGTAGACAAGTGTCATTTCTTCAGTGTTGTCACATGAAAAGATTTACAAAAATGTGAGGGGTGTACTTACTTTTGGGAGATACTGTATATTAATATGTTAAAATTTAGAAACTCATTATCTGATGCTGGGCTTTCTAGGAGGACAAATGTGGCGTCGGAGAGCTCGGAGGAGTACGCAGGTCCGCAATGTTTCTATCTTCTGCTCGCTAACATACAAGGAATACATAGGAGACATCAGCCATACACTTCATCTGTTGCCGGCCTCTAACACAGCCTTGCATAACCAAAGCCTCAATCCTCACTACATCTGCGGCTTCCCCGCCCGCCACAAAGGGGCACTTCTCTGGTGTTTACAATTTGGGGGGTGTACCGGTATTCCATTTGGCACAATCAGCCCCAAACCACATCCTTTGTAATTGAAAGGCTGGCCATTCCGCAATTGCATTTTCCCACCGTGCACACCAGTTCAGGATGTGCCATCCCAACACTGCCGCCCCCCCCCCCCCAACCCCCCACCTCCCCTTTCCTTCCTTATCCTTAAACGCAACCAGCGGCGGTGGCTCCCGCCCCCCCCCCCCCATCTGCTCCACGCGTTTTACAGCTGACACAGTACAAATTAGGAGGGGCAATCATCGAGCCTTGATGGGACTCTGATCAAACGCTCACAGCCGTGTAGAGTTTTGTACAGAAATATACAAACTTCCCAGCCATGTGTGACTGCAAATCCACAAGTTTAAAATATGAACATGTGGTATCCTGTCTCCTCATCTTCTCTCCAGATTTCGGAGGACGCTTCTGCCCACAAGACCGAGACTTGATAGATCAACGTTTTAATATGCTTCAGTGATCGTTCTATTTTCCGGTCTCAGGGAACCCTGCTAATAATTCCTACAACTACTCAAGATACATTAGTGTGATGGTCAGTGAGAAGAATGTTCCTTACATTGGTGATCAGTGAGAAGAATGTCCTTACATTGGTGATCAGTGAGAAGAATGTTCCTTACATTGGTGATCAGTGAGAAGAATGTCCCTTACATTGGTGATCAGTGGGAAGAATGTTCCTTGCATTGGTGATCAGTGAGAAGAATGTTCCTTACATTGGTGATCAGTGAGAAGAACGTTCCTTACATTGGTGATCAGTGAGAAGAATGTTCCTTACATTGGTGATCAGTGAGAAGAATGTTCCTTACATTGGTGATCAGTAGGAAGAATGTTCCTTACATTGGTGATCAGTGAGAAGAATGTTCCTTACATTGGTGATCAGTGAGAAGAATGTTCCTTACATTGGTGATCAGTGAGAAGAATGTTCCTTACATTGGTGATCAGTGAGAAGAATGTTCTTACATTGGTGATCAGTGAGAAGAATGTTCCTTACATTGGTGATCAGTGGGAAGAATGTTCCTTACATTGGTGATCAGTGAGAAGAATGTTCCTTGCATTGGTGATCAGTGAGAAGAATGCTCCTTACATTGGTGATCAGTGGGAAGAATGTTCCTTACATTGGTGATCAGTGAGAAGAATGTTCCTTACATTGGTGATCAGTGGGAAGAATGTTCCTTACATTGGTGATCAGTGAGAAGAATGTTCCTTACATTGGTGATCAGTGAGAAGAATGTCCCTTACATTGGTGATCAGTGAGAAGAATGTTCCTTACATTGGTGATCAGTGAGAAGAATGTTCCTTACATTGGTGATCAGTGAGAAGAATGTTCCTTACATTGGTGATCAGTGAGAAGAATGTCCCTTACATTGGTGATCAGTGAGAAGAATGTTCCTTACATTGGTGATCAGTGAGAAGAATGTTCCTTACATTGGTGATCAGTGAGAAGAATGTTCCTTACATTGGTGATCAGTGGGAAGAATGTTCCTTACATTGGTGATCAGTGAGAAGAATGCCCCTTACATTGGTGATCAGTGAGAAGAATGTTCCTTACATTGGTGATCAGTGGGAAGAATGTCCCTTACATTGGTGATCAGTGAGAAGAATCTTCCTTACATTGGTGATCAGTGAGAAGAATGTCCCTTACATTGGTGATCAGTGGGAAGAATGTTCCTTACATTGGTGATCAGTGAGAAGAATGTCCCTTACATTGGTGATCAGTGGGAAGAATGTTCCTTACATTGGTGATCAGTGGGAAGAATGTTCCTTACATTGGTGATCAGTGAGAAGAATGTTCCTTACATTGGTGATCAGTGGGAAGAATGCTCCTTACATTGGTGATCAGTGGGAAGAATGTTCCTTACATTGGTGATCAGTGAGAAGAATGCCCCTTACATTGGTGATCAGTGGGAAGAATGTTCCTTACATTGGTGGTCAGTGGGAAGAATGTTCCTTACATTGGTGATCAGTGAGAAGAATGTCCCTTACATTGGTGATCAGTGGGAAGAATGTTCCTTACATTGGTGATCAGTGAGAAGAATGTCCCTTACATTGGTGATCAGTGAGAAGAATGTTCCTTACATTGGTGATCAGTGAGAAGAATGTTCCTTACATTGGTGATCAGTGGGAAGAATGTTCCTTACATTGGTGATCAGTGAGAAGAATGCCCCTTACATTGGTGATCAGTGAGAAGAATGTTCCTTACATTGGTGATCAGTGGGAAGAATGTTCCTTACATTGGTGATCAGTGAGAAGAATGTTCCTTACATTGGAGATCAGTGGGAAGAATGTCCCTTACATTGGTGATCAGTGAGAAGAATGTTCCTTACATTGGTGATCAGTGAGAAGAATGTTCCTTACATTGGTGATCAGTGGGAAGAATGTTCCTTACATTGGTGATCAGTGAGAAGAATGTTCCTTACATTGGTGATCAGTGGGAAGAATGTTCCTTACATTGGTGATCAGTGAGAAGAATGTTCCTTACATTGGTGATCAGTGGGAAGAATGTTCCTTACATTGGTGATCAGTGGGAAGAATGTTCCTTACATTGGTGATCAGTGGGAAGAATGTTCCTTACATTGGTGATCAGTGGGAAGAATGTTCCTTACATTGGTGATCAGTGAGAAGAATGCTCCTTACATTGGTGATCAGTGGGAAGAATGTTCCTTACATTGGTGATCAGTGAGAAGAATGCCCCTTACATTGGTGATCAGTGAGAAGAATGTTCCTTACATTGGTGATCAGTGGGAAGAATGTTCCTTACATTGGTGATCAGTGAGAAGAATGTTCCTTACATTGGTGATCAGTGGGAAGAATGTTCCTTACATTGGTGATCAGTGGGAAGAAGAATGTTCCTTACATTGGAGATCATTGGTGATCAGTGAGAAGAATGTTCCTTACATTGGTGATCAGTGAGAAGAATGTTCCTTACATTGGTGATCAGTGAGAAGAATGTTCCTTACATTGGTGATCAGTGAGAAGAATGTTCCTTACATTGGTGATCAGTGAGAAGAATGTTCCTTACATTGGTGATCAGTGAGAAGAATGTTCCTTACATTGGTGATCAGTGAGAAGAATGTTCCTTACATGGTGATCAGTGGGAAGAATGTTCCTTACATTGGTGATCAGTGAGAAGAATGTTCCTTACATTGGTGATCAGTGGGAAGAATGTTCCTTACATTGGTGATCAGTGGGAAGAATGTTCCTTACATTGGTGATCAGTGAGAAGAATGCCCCTTACATTGGTGATCAGTGAGAAGAACGTTCCTTACATTGGTGATCAGTGGGAAGAATGTCCCTTACATTGGTGATCAGTGGGAAGAATGTTCCTTACATTGGTGATCAGTGAGAAGAATGTTCCTTACATTGGTGATCAGTGAGAAGAATGTTCCTTACATTGGTGATCAGTGAGAAGAATGTTCCCTTACATTGGTGATCAGTGAGAAGAATGTTCCTTACATTGGTGATCAGTGGGAAGAATGTTCCTTACATTGGTGATCAGTGAGAAGAATGTTCCTTACATTGGTGATCAGTGAGAAGAATGTTCCTTACATTGGTGATCAGTGAGAAGAATGCCCCTTACATTGGTGATCAGTGGGAAGAAGAATGTTCCTTACATTGGTGATCAGTGGGAAGAATGTTCCTTACATTGGTGATCAGTGAGAAGAATGTTCCTTACATTGGTGATCAGTGAGAAGAATGTTCCTTACATTGGTGATCAGTGAGAAGAATGTTCCTTACATTGGTGATCAGTGAGAAGAATGTTCCTTACATTGGTGATCAGTGGGAAGAATGTTCCTTACATTGGTGATCAGTGGGAAGAATGTTCCTTACATTGGTGATCAGTGGGAAGAATGTCCCTTACATTGGTGATCAGTGAGAAGAATGTTCCTTACATTGGTGATCAGTGGGAAGAATGTTCCTTACATTGGTGATCAGTGGGAAGAATGTTCCTTACATTGGTGGTCATTGGGAATAATTACCCCTTTACATATAGCTATAAAGATCATTGGTGTCGGTGGGAACTTATCTGAGAGGCAGAAACTGTTCATTGCTCAAGGAACCCCGAGCGACCTCTGGAGGAACCCTAGAGTTCCAGGGACCTTGCTTGGACTGTGCAAACAGCAGCAACGACGCCAAAAAATAGTGCCATAGAATAGATAGTAACCAATAATTTTTCAATGCACCATCACCAGATTGGATGAGTGAGAAGTTAGGTGTAGGTTACTTACTCATCTACGTTGAATCCTCACTCTAGTCAAGAAATCCATACCTCCCCTCTCCCCTAAAATATACCCCCTCAAGCTAATTATTTGAGAATTTTTTTTTATAATGCCTAATCTAAAAACCCATCTTACTTCTCTAAATCTATGGCCACGTGACGTGCCTAGACCCAAGTCTTTTGGAGGTGGGTGTCTATGTCACCACTAGGGGGCTCCCCATGGCTAAGACCAGGGTCTTCTCATGTTCCATCACTGCAGTGGTGTGATGACATCACGAGGAGACTAGGTGACGTGGCCACAGACTGCAACACTGGATCACTGGGGTCCACTCCTAGAAAAGGCGAGGGACACGTGAAAATGAAGAGGCATATCGGATTATGGATTTGGGTATAGAAGAAAGGGCGCTGGAACGGGAAAGAAAAAAGTGATATGGGGGGGTGGGGCACACATTTGCTTTTAATTTTAGACTATACATACAGAAAGTACTGTATATACAGAACATCGGGGGGTTTCTCAGCGAGGGTTGTTCCACCAATTGTTCCTTCAGAGGTTGCTAGGGGGTTCCTTGAGCAATTTCTGCTTCTCAGATAAGATCCCACTGACACCATTGATCTTTTTAGCTACCTGTAAGGGGGTAATTCTTCCCAATGACCACAAGGGTAAAAGGACATTCATCCCACTAATGTATCACGAGTTGTGGATATACTCATTCTTAGTAGGAGTTCCCAGAGACCAGAAAAGGTTTACATGTAGAGTTAGAGTAGTTCACAGAGTTTAGAGAACGCTACAAGCCCTCCATCCAGTGGCAGGTGCCTCCGGGATCTGTCCACCCCACTACAAACCCATGGAGCACAAACCAAGACCACACTCCATTCTACTTTTGGCTATAAACAACTTTATAGGTCAACTTCAAGAACAAATACCAAAAACTGGAACCCACGCCCACCCCTTTTTCTAGTGCCATGTGAGCATTTTCATAACTGCTGCACGCGTAGGAGTAGATCCACCCTCTCATTACATCAGTTTTCCTGTAGTCTCTTGAAGGACAACTTTCTAACCACTAGTGGGCTGGTGGACCCTCCCCATGGCTAAGATCAGGGTCTTCTAAGGTTCCAGAACTGCAGTGGCATGACAACGTCACCACGAGGAGACCAGGTGACATGGACACAGACTGCAAAACTGGATCACTGGTGTCCGCTCCTACAAAAGGTGAGGGAAAATGAAGAGGGATTATGGGTTTGGGTATAGCTGGAGATAGGATTTTAATTTTAGACTATACATAGGTGTATACAGTACATCAGTGTTAGTCTACCAGGGTTATTCCTCCAGAGGTTCCTGCAAGTGCTCCCCCAGAGGTTCCTGCAAGTGCTCCCCCAGAGGTTCCTGCAAGTGCTCCCCCAGAGGTTCCTGCAAGTGCTCCCCCAGAAATTCCTGCAAGTGCTCCCCCAGAGGTTCCTGCAAGTGCTCCCCCAGAGGTTCCTGCAAGTGTTCCCCCAGAGGTTCCTGCAAGTGCTCCCCCAGAGGTTCCTGCAAGTGCTCCCCCAGAGGTTCCTGCAAGTGCTCCCCCAGAAGTTCCTGCAAGTGCTCCCCCAGAGGTTCCTGCAAGTGTTCCCCCAGAGGTTCCTGCAAGTGTTCCCCCAGAGGTTCCTGCAAGTGTTCCCCCAGAGGTTCCTGCAAGTGTTCCCCCAGAGGTTCCTGCAAGTGTTCCCCCAGAGGTTCCTGCAAGTGTTCCCCCAGAGGTTCCTGCAAGTGTTCCCCCAGAGGTTCCTGCAAGTGTTCCCCCAGAGGTTCCTGCAAGTGTTCCCCCAGAGGTTCCTGCAAGTGTTCCCCCAGAGGTTCCTGCAAGTGTTCCCCCAGAGGTTCCTGCAAGTGCTCCTCCAGAGGTTCCTGCAAGTGCTCCTCCAGAGGTTCCTGCAAGTGCTCCCCCAGAGGTTCTTCCAAGTGTTCCCCCAGAGGTTCTTCCAAGTGTTCCCCCAGAGGTTCCTGCAAGTGTTCCCCCAGAGGTTCCTGCAAGTGTTCCCCCAGAGGTTGCTAGTAGACATGTGCAATTTGTTTCGTTTTTTTTAATTTTTCGTTTTTTTCCGTTTGTTCGTTTTCGTACGAATGAACGAACGAGTCGCTAAAAATTTTAACGAATCGTTCGAATCGAACGGATCCGAAAATAACTAACTAAAAATCTGAAAAAAACGAATGTACGAATGAAAAAATCCGAAAAACGAAAACAAACGAAAATGAACGGAAAAATTTGTACATTCGTAACTTTTAGTTTTTTGTTGAGTTGGTAATTTTCCGTGTCTCTTACAATGGCGCTGCTTAACGTGCCTCGAATGGATTGAACGAAAAAATTCGTACATTCGTAACTTTTTTTTCGATTCGTAATTTTCCGTGTCTCTTAAAATTTAATAATAGCATACACATTACATAAAATTATGAGTTATGCTCCGATTATGAATCTACGAACAACTACGAATGCGTCCGAATTTCGAATAAACGAATGAACGAAAATTAAACTAGCAGAAAACTAATCAACGAAAAAAAATAACTCTTACGAATGTACGAATCGTTACGAATATGAACACTGACGACTTACGAATTTACTAATCGTTACGAATCAACGGAAATGAAAAAAACGAAAACAAATTTTTTTGTTGTGCACATGTCTAGTTGCTAGGGGGTTCCTTGAACAATTTCTGCTTCTCAGATAAGTTCCCACTGACACCAATGATCTTTTTAGCCATCTGTAAGGGGGCAATTCTTTCCAATGACCACAAGTGTTAGGTGGCATTCATCCCACTCACCAACACATACTAACATATCACGAGTTGTGGATATGATTTTTAGTAGGGGTTCCCCGAGACCAGAGGAGGTTAAGAAAGGCCGATTTATACGTAGAGTTAGAGTAGTTCACATACAGTTTAGATATTGCTGTAACAGGCCCTTCATCCAATGGCAGGTTCCTCCAGGATCGGTCCACCGCACTAAAAACTCACGGAAAACACAAGACCACGTCCTATTCTACTTTTACTATAAACAACTTTATTGGTCAAACAAGTACCAACACTGGAACCCACTCTTTCCTTTAATATGTTTCACTCCCCCCTTCCCTAGTGCGACGTGAGCATCTTCATAACTGCTGCGTGCGTAGAGTAGATCCACCCTTTCATTAGATCAGCTTCCTGTAGAGACTTGAAGGACAAACTTTCTAACCTTTTAGGGCTCTCCGGCTTTGCACCGTGTTTTCAGTCCAACACAATGAACTTGCTTTTAGTGGGGTGCACAATGGTTAGGTTGGCAAGGCGGTTTCACGAGCGGGGGGGGGGGGGGGGGGGGGGGCGATGTGCAATCCACAAGCCCTTTATTGACTAACTTTGGTAGCGGAAGAAAGAACAGCCATTTTGGAAGGTCACTGGGTTATTCTAAATTGGCATGCTCTTTGATCACTTTCCAATTTTTATCTGGTTTACCCCCAAAACTCTTAGATCCAATCATCTAGCACCTCCTTCTTTTGACACTATTGCTACAATCTTAATTGATCTCAGGTTCTAAGTGTTCACTCTGGAAAATTAACTTCTAGCACCCCATCTAAGGACTAAAAACAACAACCTATCCAACCTTCTCCTATCCTGTGCCGTGTCCAATCAGACTCCGAGTCAGGCTGTGTAATTTAAGTGCCGGCCTCACCTATGGAAAGGAGTTTGAGAAAAAAAAAAAGGTCTATAATTATATATTATATAATATTCTATTATATTATATTTATTTTTATTTTTTTTTATTTATTAATAATACTGAGGATGCGATGTTCCTCTGACCAGAGAAACACAGAGGGGAACGTTCGTATCAGAGAGAAGACTATTGTGGTCACTATACATGCAATTAGAAAATCCTGAAGAACCTTTTACTCCTCCCACTTTTCACAACTGAAATATCTTCCAGCGGGCAAGATTCTGTAACATTTGATTTCCTTCAAGCACATTATCGTAAACCCTCTGCCAGCTTTCACCGATCCTCAGTTTATATCCAGTGCTTCATCACCCAGCAACAATCCAAAACAGTACTTGCTTTTAGAAAAGTTCTCAGGTCTGTACACCTGCTGTGCCCATTATGAGGGGTTCCCACCATCCCTGTGCTGAGTTCCCAGGTCTGAACACCTGCTGTGCCCATTATGAGGGGTTCCCACCATCCTTGTGCTGAGTTCCCGGGTCTGTACACCTGCTGTGCCCATTATGAGGGGTTCCCACCATCCCTGTGCTGAGTTCCCAGGTCTGAACACCTGCTGTGCCCATTATGAGGGGTTCCCACCATCCCTGTACCGAGTTCCCGGGTCTGTACACCTGCTGTGCCCATTATGAGGGGTTCTCACCATCCCTGTGCCGAGTTCTCAGGTCTGTACACCTGCTGTGCCCATTATGAGGGGTTCCCACCATCCCTGTGCCGAGTTCTCAGGTCTGTACACCCGCTGTGCCCATTATGAGGGGTTCCCACCATCCCTGTACCGAGTTCCCGGGTCTGTACACCCGCTGTGCCCATTATGAGGGGTTCCCACCATCCCTGTACCGAGTTCCCGGGTCTGTACACCCGCTGTGCCCATTATGAGGGGTTCCCACCATCCCTGTGCCGAGTTCCCGGGTCTGTACACCCGCTGTGCCCATTATGAGGGGTTCCCACTATCCCTGTGCTGAGTTCCCGGGTCTGTACACCCGCTGTGCCCATTATGAGGGGTTCCCACCATCCCTGTGCTGAGTTCCCGGGTCTGTACACCCGCTGTGCCCATTATGAGGGGTTCCCACTATCCCTGTGCCGAGTTCCAGGTCTGTACACCCGCTGTGCCCATTATGAGGGGTTCCCACTATCCCTGTGCCGAGTTCTCAGGTCTGTACACCTGCTGTGCCCATTATGAGGGGTTCCCACCATCCCTGTGCTGAGTTCCCGGGTCTGTACACCCGCTGTGCCCATTATGAGGGGTTCCCACCATCCCTGTGCCGAGTTTCCGGGTCTGTACACCCACTGTGCCGAGTTCCTGGGTCTGTACACCTCCTGTGCCCATTATGAGGGGTTCCCACCATGGGTCTGTGCATCTGTTGTGCTGATCACAGAGGGCTCCCACCACCCTTGCTAGAGCTTTTTTTACATCATGGATCATGTACCAGGAGGAGCGGTTTGTGAACACTCGCATACTACTATATATTATATATACACAGGGGTTCCACGAGTTATGAACTCGTTAGGGACTGCCCGCCTGTACTTAAGTCGGAAATGTTCCTAAGTCGGCCGCGCATGCGCAGACCGACAAATACGGACATGTCCGATGGTCCGTCTAATGCCGTTCTGCGCATGCGCGGCAAATTACGGACATTTCCGAAGTTTGCCGGCATTTTCCGAGGCTCCGTAAGGCCGCGCATGCGCAGAATGGCCGGAGGACGGCGAAAAATGGCGGAGGGTCCCCGCAGCGCCCCGTTCGTAAGTCAGGGACCCCCTGTACACACATACAAAAAAATGTTAATATATACATTTTATTTAAAAATTTAAAAGAAGAATGAAAAATTAAGTTTTGTGGAGAATTGTTTTTTATTATAGGTTTATAATATACAACAGTTCAGAATTGGAAAAATTTACAAATATGTAAAAGTCGTTGAGGAAAAAAAATAAAATAAAATTTGCGACGCAACACTCTCCTTGAAACATCACCTCCCATCCCACACAGTTGCACACATATTGCTTTGACAAAAAAGGTTAAAACCTTTAATATATTTAGTGCCATAATTTGTTAAATACCCTAAAAATTAGATCTGTATGCAGACACTTAAAAAAAAAAAAAAAATCATGAAACTTTTTTTATCAATTTTTCCATAACCTCAGTTTTATAAAGTTTCACCATTATGTACAAAGTCCCCTTAAATTACATATAAATAAATTATGTACAGACAGGGAGAAAAAAAAACAAAAAAAAATAAAAAAAAAACACCATCATCTTGGCAATGGTTCTGAAACAAGTTACAAAATCTGGGGCCAACCACAACTATCGGTGCCTCGGGAGGTCAAACTATTAAAATGGTCCAACCAAAGCCGATGTTTCAATTGCGAAAAAATAATAATCTGCACACCTGCTACGGCCATTATGAGGGGCTCCCACCATTTCTGCTGGATTGGTTTTATATTCCGGAAAATGCAAATAACATTCTCCAAAAAATAAAAATGGAAAAAATGCATTTCCACAATCAACCCCCCCCCCCCAAAAAAAAAAAAAAAAAAAAAAAAAAAAAAGAAGACAGCAAATAATTCTGCCTGAAACATCGGATTTATGTGGACCAACCCTGTAAATAAAACCCACGAATGAATTTGTGAATGGACGTTGAAATTCTAGACAATTATTCATAACAGAATGAAAAGGTCTTAGCAAATTTTATAGTAGGTAGGAGGGAAAAAAAAAATTTAAAATTTGATATTTCCATTAATTACAAAACTGGTTCTAAATGAAAGTTTCAAGTTTAAAGGTTACGAGGAAAAGAAACCACATATACACACACAGGATCTCACAAAAGTGAGTACACCCCTCACATTTTTTGTAAATAATTTTCTTCTATCTTTTCATGTGACAACACTAAAGAAATGACACTTGTCTACAATGTAAAGTAGTGAGTGTACAGCTTGTATAACAGTGCAAGTTTGCAGGTGTGTTAAAATTTGGTGTCATCGCTCTCACTCTCTCATACTGGTCACTAGAAGTCCAACATGGCACCTCATGGTAAAGAACTCTGAGGATCTGAAAAAAAGAATTGTTGCTCTACATAAAGATGGCCGAGGCTATAAGAAGATTGCCGAGACCCTGAAACTGAGCTGCAGCACGGTGGCCAAGACCATACAGCGGTATAACAGGACAGATTCCCCTCAGAACAGGCCTCGCCATGGCCCACCTAAGAAGTTGAGGTCACGTGCTCAGCGTCATATCCAGAGGTTGTCTTTGGGAAATAGACGTATGAGTGCTGCCAGCATTGCTGCAGAGGTTGTAGGGGTGGGGGGTCAGCCTGTCTGTGCTCAGACCATACGCCACACACTGCATTAAATTGGTCTGCATGGCTGTCATCCCAGAAGGAAGCCTCTTCTAAAGATGATCCACAAGAAAGACCACAAACAGTTTGCTGAAGACAAGCAGACTAAGGACATGGATTACTGGAATCATGTCCTGTGGTCTGATGAGACCAAGATAAACGTATTTGGTGTCAGATGGTGACAAGCGTGTGTGGGGGCAACCAGGTGAGGAGGACAAAGACAAGTGTCTCAGGAATGGTGGTGGGAGTGTCATGGTCTGGGGCTGCATGAGTGCTGCCGGCACTGGGGAGCTACAGATCATTGAGGGAACCATGAATGCCAACATGTACTGTGACATACTGAAGCAGAGCATGATCCCCTCCCTTCAGAGACTGGGCCGCAGGGCAGTATTCCAACATGATAACCACCCCAAACACACCTCCAAGACCACCACTGCCTTGCTAAAGAAGCTGAGGGTAAAGGTGATGGACTGGCCAAGCATGTCTCCAGACCTAAACCCTATTGATCATCTGTGGGACATCCTCAAACAGGAAGGTGGAGGAGCGCAAGGTCTCCAACATCCACCAGCTCCGTGATGTCATCATGGAGGAGGGGAAGAGGACTCCAGTGGCAACCTGTGAAGCTCTGGTGACCTCCATGCCCAAGAGGGTTAAGGCAGTGCTGGAAAATAACGGTGGACCCAAAAAATATTGACACTTTGGGCCCAATCTGGACATTTTCACTTAGGGGTGTACTGACTTTTGTTGCCAGCGGTTTAGACATTAATGGCTGTGTGTTGAGTTATTTTGAGGGGACAGCAAATTTACACTGTTATACAAGCTGTACACTCACTACTTTACATTGTAGACAAGTGTCATTTCTTCAGTGTTGTCACATGAAAAGAGAGAAGAAAATATTTACAAAAAATGTGCGGGGTGTACACTGAGATATTGTATTTTTTTTATTAAATTTTTATTTTTTTTTGTAAAGAACCAATTGGCTGCAATCTATAATTTTCCAGCAACCAACAGGAACAAGGAAGTAAATCTCAACACTGAAAAAAAAAACCTGAGAAATGTATACTTTGAGAACAAAAAGCCTCAGTTATGACAAAATGACCATTTCAGCACTGAAAAAAAAAAAATGTTTTTGTTAATTTTTGGCACCCTGACCTAGGTTGAGGAAAAAAAAAAAAAATAAAAAAAAATGGCACAGGCCAAATAAAAAATATGCTCCATCATTCTTCTATATACAGTATTCTATAAAACTCTTGACAAGAGACAGTTATCGCCTGTGTCAGACCTTTTAAAAGAAATTGACATCTGATGTGTAAGATTTCAGCCTACTATCTGTTGCTACACACCAAAAAAAAAAAAATAAAAAAAAAAAAATTTTAAAATAAAAAAGCAGCAACAGGCCAGTATAAAAATTTAAATAACAATCTTCATTTCGTCTCCATGAAAATATGCAGGGCAGGGTCTGACATGCAGTTTAAGACAAGGGATTAAAATTCCTACAAATGCTATTCTACAAAATTTTGGATCTGAAGGTCTCATTAAAATTTATTATTGGTGGGTTAAAAGAGTGCAAAGGAGTTTTTTTTTCAAAAAAAAAAAAAAAAAAATTCTTGGAGTTCCCAACACAAGTTCTGGGCAGTGAAAAATGAAGATCTGAAAATAGCACCGTCCCACAGGGTCAAAGTCTCCAGAGCAATAAAAAAAAGTCTGCTCACATAGTAAGATAAAAGGAGGAACAGAAGCTGGCTGCCGCGCCAATCTCTCTCCAGAATCCCCCGTGCCAAGCAACATTGAAAAACGTTGTCCTGGTCGCCGTCTCTCATTTCCTGTGTTTGTCCATCTTGTCCATAGATTTGTTGCTCTCCCCTGGGCTTTGTTCTCCAGAATTCATGTACATTTTGTCTGCAATCTTTAATGCTTCGTTCAGGTAGTTTTGTAGAGAGGTCATGGCGGCGCAAATGGCGGCGCTCCCGAACCCGTGCGTTATGAGGCTGAAGTGCGACAAGCAGCTTTGGATCCCTGGTTCCAGAATGGGGCTTGGTCTCGCGTTACCGAGGGGCGTTCTGTCCTGGGTGAGGAGGTCTGTAAATTCTTTGCAGATCTGCCTATGATTAAAAAAAAAAATACAAAATTAATATATATTTTAGCAATAATGAGCAATTGACTCAAGAGTCTGTAAAAATTCAAGTTCAAGAATCTTCTGGAGGAGAAAAAAAAAAAAAAAAGGGTACTTCGAGCAAAAACAGCAAACATTGAAGGGGGGAATAAGAGAATATTTAGACCATTAAAAACAGCAACCATTTAAAGAAGGAAAAAAGAAAAACCTCAAAACCTAAAATGTGAAAATAAAATTTCTAAAAAAAGTGATAAAGTCGACATCAAGTAGCAACTTACCATAGCTGCCAAAGCTTCTCAAGGGTGGCACGGCTATCCTTTTGTAGAACCTCAAAATTTTTTGCTCAGCGTGCCAGGAGAGCTTACTGACTGTTCTACATAGAGGGTACCCAGTCCTGGTCTTATCATTAGGGACACAGCAGTGACCAGCTCATTCCCAGTTTAATGCCGCGTACACACGGTCGGAATTTCCGATGGAAACAGTCCGATGGGAGCTTTTCAATCGGATTTTCTGACCGTGTGTACGCCCATCGGTCTTTTTCTGTCGGAATTTCCGACAGACTTTGGATTGAGAACCTGTTCTTAATTTTTCGGACGGAAAACCTTTCTAATCGGATTTTCCGATCGTGTGTATGCAATTCCGACACGCAAAATTCCTACGCATGCTCGGAAACAATCAGAAGCATTAAACTTCCCTTTTATAGTGCAGTCGAACGTTTAAGGCGTGGTGTTCTTTCTCCTCGGAATTGTGTGACCGTGTGTAGGCAAGACAGTTTGAACGAATTTCCGTCGAAATTCCGATGGGAAAACCATCAGAGATTTTTCCGACGAAAATTCCGACCGTGTGTAGGTGGCATAAGACTACCAAAACTCAAACCCTTAGAAATGTACGACAAGGCAAAATGGAAGAATAAAATAAAAAAATAAAAAGGGGGGGATATAAAAAAAAAAAACAAAAAAAAACCCCAAGCCACCCATCTTAAGCCAATCAAGCTCTGGAAACTTAATTTTAATGAAATGTATTCAGAGCTAAAAAAAAGTCAAGTTGATAGGAAGCCACCAGCGGGGGAGCATCGATAGTTTCAAGAAACTATTAGATAATCACCTGAACGACGGCAACATACAGGGATATACAATGTAAAGCCTCATACACACGATCGGACCGTGGACCAACTTCCCTGTGGATTTTTGTCCCAAGGGTGTTGGCCCCAAGTTGGTATTGCATACACACGGCAGGACTTTTTCAGCCAACTTTCACCAAATCACTTGTTTTTTCTGCTCTTCACCGCCACCTTTGGTCAACTTCTGTATTGTTGTTTGATCTTTTGCATTGGTTCTGCATTGGTTTGTACAAAAGTCCGTTGGTTTTCTGTACACACGGTCGGACTTTGGTCCATCAGACTTTTGTTGGCAGAAAGTTGGTCCGTTCGCACAGCCAACAAAAGTCCGATGAAACCTGGAATAAGTTGGTCCGATGGAGCGTACACACGGTCGGATGTTAGTCCAAAACAGCTAATTTGCATGTTGGTTGTCAAAAAGTCCGATCGTGTATATGGGCCTTAATACTGACATATAATCACACACATGGGTTGGACTTGGACTTTTTTTTCAACCTCACCTACTATGTAATGGGTTGAGAAAACTTGACCGTAGAGAGTGCAGTACACCCGAATGCCTCAAGCTCGAGAAGCTGCAGTGCAGGTCATTACGCTATCCCCAAATAATTGTAATGCTATCGTTTCTTACTTGAGAAATGTGCCAAGGGACTAATTCACTCCTAAGCTGTATTGGCAAGGCTAGCAATAAAAAAAAAAAAAAAAAATTGTGCCGGAGTAGCAGGTATGCCAGTTTCAGGGGTAAAAACGGATTGGCTGAACTTTTTCCTTTTTTTTTTTTTTTTTTTTTTTTTTTTTAGGCAGGCCTTTCGTATCCCCCCCTTCTCACATTGGAAGCATTTTCCTCCTCCCTAGACATAAACATGCATGCTAAGGTGAATCCACCATACATATTTACACTCGTAGGTCCAACCATTCTCATATTTTGTTGGCCAACTAAATGCTTGGGCCTGGTCACAAAAAGGCCACCCAACCCATACAGGTGGCTTTTTACAGACCAGCATGAGCCCAGTAAGCAACAAAGTGACCCGTCCGCCAAGGGCTGCTATGACCCACTCCAACCCTGAATTTGGAATGGGTAAATTTTACAAAAAAAATCTCCTTATTAAAAAAAAATAAAAATTTATGAAACCTCTAAAAAGGCTTAAATCCTGTTTCCACCTCTACAAAGACTCTCTACCCCTCTCCCCAAAAAAATAAAAAAAATAAAATTATATAATAATAATAATTTTCCTTTTAATTTTAGTGAATGAAGCTTCAAAAAAAATAAAAAAAGTCCTTTTTCAACAAACCCTGGCTCCCCCACCAATTGAGAAAGAGGGAAAAAAAATTATGAAT